>OV651816.1:33975406-34180010 GCA_927349885.1 Psylliodes chrysocephalus
CTGAAAGGAATTTCCCCCAGCAATATATTAAACTATGACGAGACAAATCTTAAAAGAAAAAGTTATTGTACCCCGAGGAACAAAACACAAAACATGCCAGTCGAATAATGGACTCATCGAAAAGTTCAACTTCACTTATGTTTTGTGTAACAGGTGACAGAAGTTTGCTCCCATTATACATTGTTTACAAGGCCAAATATTTATACTCAGATTGGGTGGAAGGGGGTCCCGACGGAACAAGATACAATCGAACTGAATTCGGATGGTTTGACTCCGATACATTCGAAGATTGGTTTATGAAAATAGCGCTCCCATATTTGAAACGAAAAGAAGGAAAGAAAGTTATTTTAGGCGATAATTTAGGAACTCACCTAACGTTAAATGTTTTAAAAGAGTGTGAAAACAACAACACTGATTTCGTTTTTTTTTTTCAACAAATAGTACACACATCTGCCAACCGCTAGATGTAGCATTCTTTCGGCCCTTGAAAATTAGTTGGCGAAAAATTTTAACAAATTGGAAAAACAAAAATAGAGGTGTGGTGCTAAACCAACAATTTCCTAAGTTGCTAAAAGAGCTTTTGATTAACATTAATGAAAATGCTAAAGCAAATATTGTAGGTGGCTTTAAAGCAACGGGAATATCGCCTCTAAATGAGGAAAAAGTTCTAGAAAAAGTTCGACCCCTCTACATCTTCAAATCAACCTACTGTAGAAATAGCCATGAAGAATATTTTTACACATATATATTAAAAGACCTGACAAATGTTGCTGAAAAAACTGTTGTAAAAAGAAAACGAAAAATACAAGTTCCGGCAGGAAAGTCTGTTTCAACCGCAGATTTGGAAGTTGCCACTTGTTCCACGACCACAACCAACCAAATTGAAGATGATTTGCACGAACCAGATGAATATCAAGAAACTCATGCAAACGTAGAAATTGAAACTCATCTGAATTTTAAAACAGAAGTTACTGGACCCTGTGATATTGAAGAAGGTTGTTTTGTTGTTGTTGATTTTACATATAATGAAAACACAAAAAAAAACAATGTGTGAAGAATACGTCGCACAAATTATTAAATTAAATAAAAAAACAATTGAAGTTTGCGAATGCATACGGAAGAAGAGACAGTTTTGTTTTTCCATCTGTTTTAGACACGGCACAGGTGACATTGGAAGCAATTAAGTTTCGGCTGTCAGCCTGCAAAACGTCGAGAAGTGCACAGATTTCTAGGCCATGTTTTTTAATTTTAACTATTACATTTTTTTATATTTAGGCTTAGACTTTAGAGTCACTGTTTTTTGTTAATTTTTACCAACAGAATAAAGGTGTTAATTTTTTTTCAATAATTTGATGATAGTCTGGAATTTCCTTCATAATTTTAAGTCGTAACCATATTTTTTTAACCGACTTCAAAAAAGGAGGAGGTTCTCAATAGACCTTTTCATCATGTGATGAGCGCAAGCGCAGCCACCATGTTGAAATAGCGGTAATTCAAAAGTTTCGTACTGTTTTGATCGACAATGGCTGGAAAGCAATATTATCTCTACAGAAAAATTAATCATTAGAAAAAATCGTTGATGGTGATTAACTTTTTCATAACTTTGTAGAAGCGCATAGTTGTGAGAAGTTGAAAAGGTGGTTGAAGTGTCTTAGACGTTTGATACAAACGAAAAAAGTGGACTGATTGAGAGGCTAGGTGTATCAATACTTCTTAACTGTGTACAAAATTAATGAAAACAAATAATAATTATAACTCTACTCTAATTAATTATGCCAACCAACTGTTAGTACTTGCAAAAACACTTTAATTAACATGAAAGTTAATCACGAGTATAATTATTAAAATATATTAGGTATTTAATATTTTGAGGATCAACATGACATTTTTAATCATATTACTGTGTATACCGAAGTAGAATTTAATATTAAAAAAATATTGTTTAATACCAGATAATAATTTTCTTCTGTTGGACTACTTTCTCCATGAAAATGTAATTAACAAATATAAGTATATTCAGTAACATCATCAATCCATCAAAAACCGTTGTCACTTCGGTCTTCGACCACATTTTTTCGCACCTAATGCACATTTGCTTAATAAATTGATAATTTTTTACGACATTGCAGCCAAGGCTTTGGCATATTTATAAAATAATATGTATTGTATGTATTGCCTTTGAATGATTTATACCGTATGTCAATTTTACATACTCCATAACAACACCGTTTCGTTGTTCCTTTCCGTACAGATAACCTAATTATAATTAACTGCAAAAATATATTTTTCAATTAAGACACTAAAATTATTATTACTTTGATTTTTCTTCCTTTTTTTGTAAATGAATATACTTAAATTAATATTTATCGATTATAGTTTTTTTTCAAGTGGGCATTTTAACATGCTTGTTTACAAAAACTGTACGGAAAAGATGGCTGATACTGTCGCATGCGCACAAAAAAAAATTATGATGAAAAGGTCTATTCGTCGCAATATTTTTTTTTATGTATGTTCAGGATAATTCTTTAACACAGTGTCCGATTTCAATGATTCTTTTTTGTTAGAAAGGGGGTACTTCAGGGGTGGTCCCATATAAATTTGGTCAAAATCTAAGAATTGGGTTAATGAGAAAATCCTCGAACTCTTAATTTTTTATGTATATTTAGCGATAATGCCACCTTGTCCGATTTATATGGTTCTTTTTCTGTTAGTAAGGGGGTACCTCAGGGATGGTCCCACATAAATTTGGTAAAGATGTGGTGATGGCATCTGCACGTTTTTAAAGTCGGTTTTTTTTTAATTTCTTATATTTGTTATTGTTTCATATAGGCTGATAGACACGTTTATATGAAACGATTGCCAGAATACATAACATTTCCATTAAAATGTTTAATTGTTTCATGTATCCCCATATAGCGGGTTATATGAAACACTGGTTTTTTATAAAAAGAAGAAGATTAAAGCTTGTTTCATCCTATGTATACCGCAAATGTATTTCTTAAACAGCCCTTTATCGAATTCCTATGTTTTTTTTCCAAAAACTTTCATTGACGTAATATATATACACAAAAATAGTTAAAATTCGTTTCATATATACCAGTACGACGGTAATTAAATTAGCTTTCAAGTGAAGTGTCACATTTTATAATATGTTACAGGTTTTTTTTATTCCGATAGAGGGCGCTAAAATTAAAAGTATCGCAATAAAAAGTCATATTTCTGACTTTCCCATAAAATTACCTTTTCAATGATGTGCCGTACATGGTACAATCTCTATTTAAAATTAAGGGGTTGGAGAAGTGGAAGGGAGGGGGTTGACACATGACAGATGTCTGTATTGTAAAAATAAGTCCAATTTGAAATAAAAATCGAGCTCTTTTAGCATTTTTTAAAAATCCAATGATTAATGCCGGAAAACAGGATGAAACTGTTTTGAGTAACTCACTCTGTATATCAAAAATAGCTAAATTTATCTATTTAGTTTATTGACCAAAATATGCTTAAAAATGCATTTTTTATAAGATGTGCTATTTAAGAAAGATCCTCCCATCAAACACAAAATATTGAGCGGAGCGCCATCTACATATTGACATATTTAAAATTAATTTATATCTAAAACTGAAGCTCTTCTAGCGCTCTATGAACTGGCTCTTACAGAATTTAAATATCTCTATTACTTACCAAAATATCCGGCCTGGGAGTTTTTATTGGTGGTATAGGGTGTGTCAAAACGTGAGGTTACGATTTTATTAATTTTATAAATGAAACACACTGTAATAATTATTTGGTGGTATACCATATGGGTTTTGATTTTAAAAAATTGGATAAATTGTTACCCCGCATTTTGACACACCCTATACACAACATAGCAAATAAATGAAGTCTATTAAAATTGTTTGACGATGTGAAAACAATCAAATATGTATAACTACCTGCAGGGTGTTTTGCTTTAAAAATGTGCAAGTTTGGTCAACCCCTCGTTTATGGACCACCCTGTATGTTTAAGAATATTTAATAAACATAGTCATACAACTGCTAAATCAATTTTTTTCCGTATTTCAAATAATAAAATAGGTATTGATCAAATACGCACTGATGCGACACCCTGTATATGTGTTATTGGTTAACAAGTTGGTTTTGTTGGATATGTAAACTTGTAAAAAATTTTAAGCTAAAATAATATACAGGGTGTTGCATTTAAAAAAATTGAGTAATTTGAATTTAAAATTATCCATATTTAAGACATGTTTCAAGACACTCTGTATAAAATAAACATGTTCTATCACCACTATTCGTTAGCTTAGTATTTTATGAGTCTGTATATTAAACAATGTTGAAATCAATGTATATCTACTTAAATTATGATAATTTTATTTAGGTTATGCATCATTATCTAATTTCATAAAAAAATAATTGCTTGGCACTCCTGTAATATTTTTTTAAAAATTCTACGGTTAAATACAGCATTACCAAACTGTTCTAAAACAGAAATAAAATACAGGGTGTTCTATTTAAAAATATACATTTTTATTTGCCAGACAAAAACGCCAACACCCTGTAAATTCATAAATAATTTTAAAATACGTATTTTTAAATCCATATAACTTTTATTTAAAACTTGTTTGCGTGTCAATAAGACAAATTAAAATATTGAACAATTACTCACTAATGGGACACCCTGTTTATTTCAGTACACCTGTGATATAAGCTACCTTCTTAGGTAAAAATGAATGTGTAGACTATCATTTTCATGTGTGATCGTAGAAAAACTCTTTATTCTACTATCTCGCCCTTCATTTTACGCATACATATAGGCAGGGGCGGATGGGACCCCTTAGACCAGCGCGGGAAGTCAATTGAAACGGCGCCGCGCCGGTCCAGCAAAAAATTAAAAAGCATTTATTTATATTTTTTTTATTAATAAATTAACCACAAATGATTTTAAAATACCTAACTTTTTTTAAATATGTCCGAATAAATCTAATCTTACAAGAATAATCAACATTTTTAAAATAACCTAAATAACTACAAAATTTTAAATCTAGATATTACCTGTGTTCAATACTAGTCATTAACATATTCTGCACACTTCGATATTGTGGCTCAGCACTAGAACAGAAGTAAAAGTTGGAAATGCTTTTGCCAGTTCTCCCACTTTATACACATAAATTGACAGGTTGGCAGCGGATCTCACCGAAGTGGACGCGATACATTGGCGTACAAAATTATTTTATAGATATTAATAACAATTTCGAGTAAATAGTTTAATAAATTGTGAATAGCTGTTGAAATTTTGTAAAATTATGATTTGAATATTATAATACAGGTTTAATAATTATTTATAATCCATAAATACATGCGATTGTCCGGTTCCGCCGATAACAATTTAAAATTACTTATTCTATGAAACGACACTGGCAGGTAAACATTACTGCGAAATTCTCGGAGCCGCCCGACGTGGTTTGACGTTTACCCCCTCTCTACCTACCAAAAGACTTTTCAACTTTTACTTTCTTTATAACTCTGCTTTATCACGATCACTTCACTTACACAAGCTTAATTTAATACAGTGTGTTAATTCCATCTCCAATATCCATATTTATAACGCAATTCGGAATGTTTCCAAATGATGTCGTTCATGTGTTGCGAATAATGGACATCAATTTGCAAATTAGTAGTGATGCCGCGAGACGAGACGAGACGAGAGAGAGGCCTCTCTCGTCTCGTCTCGTGGGGGCGAGAGAAAACTGTTCTCTCGTCTCGACGAGAAGGCGCTTCTCTCGCTCGAGAGAGCCATTCTCTCGTTTCGTCTTGTCTCGTCTCGTTTCTCTCGTGATAAAAACATATCAAATTTAAATTTGGAAAAGATATAGTTAGGACGAAACATGAAAAAACTGTAAAATTTTGAAGACAATAACAAATAATTTTTCAAGTAATTTGTCTCATTAGTACCCAAATTGGCAATAAGAAACACTTAGGGAAATTACCTTGGTATATCTCTGCCTGTCCATATGCCACAATCGTTTTACTTAGATACTATTTGACATAAACAATTGAAATTTAAAGTAATGTGGCCCAAATTGGGCGTTAACTAAGAATGTATAGCAGAGGTAGAATTTGGAAAGGCTTTTGGTAGGTAGAGAGGGGGTAAACGTCAAACCGTGTCGGACGACTACGAAAATTTTGCAGTAATGTCTACCTGACAGTGTTGTTTCATAGAATAAGAACTGGACAATTGCATGTACTTATGGACAATAAATAATTATTAAACATGTATTATGATACCCAAATCATAATTCTACAAAATTTCAACAGCTATTCACAATTTATTAAACTATTTACTCGACATTGTTATTAACATCTAAAAAATTATTTTGTACGCCATTGTATCGCGTCCACTTCGGTTAGATCCGCCGCAAACCTGTCAAGTTATGTGTATGAAGTAGGAGAACTAGCAAAGGCCTTTCCAACTTCGGCCCCTGCTATAAATACTTTGTCTTAGAAGTCAGTTGGGATAGGGTATAGTTTCATTTGGAAGTTAGAATTTTTTTCGTGTGATATCAAATGAAAGCATTTTGAAGCATGTTAACAATATATTATACGTTTGTTTCTTTTACTTTTTCTTTGACAGTTTTTCGAAACAACACTTAAAAATTGTTGTCTTTCTAATTTATCTCCAAAAGTAACCTCCGAAAAATTTGACTGCATGGAAATTATTACGATTCTGTCCGTTGGTTAGTTTTTTATACAAAGAAAATTAGGATGACGCTTTTGACTTGGACACTTTTGTCGGGAAGCGCATTTGTCGGGGCGCTTTTGTCGAAGCGTTTTTTTCGGGGCGCATTTAACGGTCACCATAAATAAAAATTGGGCAAGCCTTTTCTAGAAAATTGTGGCGTTCCATACTTAAAACTCACTTTGTATAAAGAATAGGTATTTTATAGTTAACTTTTTTACTATCTGGAAATCTGATATTTTTAAATTTTAAGTTACGATAAGTAATTGACAATTTTAAAGAAGTAAAAAGTTAATTGCGCGAGAGAACTCGAGAGAGCTCGAGAGAAACGAGAAATTCTCATCGAGAGATGACACTCTCTCGTCTCGTCTCGAATCTTTTTTCGAGAGAAAATGTCTCTATCGTCACGTACGAGACGAGATAAGACGAGACGAGAGACGAGAATCTCTCGTCTCGCGGCATCACTACAAATTAGGTTTTATATTTTTTAATGATGTTGTAATTGGTAGAATAACATCGTCAATATTATAATTCTTTGTCACTGATTTGTTAAAATTTCCAAAATGTATGAGATTTTCTTTCAATAGTTTGAACATAGAATTATTAGGTTATCTTCTTTCCAGGTAATGATTAGAATATATTTCACTTGCAACTTCAGAATTGTTATTACTTTTGCTCTAAAAGAGATCTCATAAACACTCAAATATTTTTCAGTATTTTTATAACATGCAGTAACAGATATTTTGTCCTATCAGAAATATTCTAAATGACACAAGCCTACTAGAAAACAACAGAGTATTATAGATTATTTTGAAAATAATGAGATTTTGCTAAAAACAGTGAATATCAACATACTGATCCCACATTATATATATCGTTAGAATGAGAAAATGTTTGTCTTTTTTTTGTATGCCACAGCCAACTACCCGTTCCATATAAAAAATACAACTCGAATTTGAAGAATTTAAAAAAAAATTGACTAAGCCACTGGATTCTTATCAAAGAAGTGCATAAAGAAGGTATAAATTATATTTTTCCACTTTCATAAATAAGTGAGATAATGCCATATAATGCAAATTTGAAAAAACGAACTCTTGTTTATAACTCGAAAACAAAAAACAATAGCCAGTTTTTGAAAATCCTATTAGGTTTTTCTCAAAAAAAAAAAAAAAAAAAGATAGAGGATGGGAGGTCCATTTTTACAACCATTTATAGTTAACGAGATTCTCTAATAAAACATCGGAATTTGCCCACCCTATACAGTTACGAGGATAGCGCAACAGAAAAAAATGCTTACTTTGAATCCCTTAAAAGCATAATAAAATTTCATGAAAATCTGTCGATGTGAAAAACCCATTAAAGGTGTCAGATATCCTTTCCAAACTTATCTAAATAAATCAACATCATCGCTCTCGATATTTGAACATATTACCCACAACTGAAACCACAAAACAACAACTACACCGACCGGTCAGTACTTTTCCTCTCCAGATCCTCATGTTCGCACACAGGAAGGAAACTCTGAATTTTCCCCACCAACAAACTCCGCGCGAAAACGCGTGAGATATCGTTCCCGCGAAAATCCCTAAAACCGATCTCCCGCTTCTCGAATTAGTTCGATGCCGCAGCCGCCCCAAGGAGGGTGTTACATTAGACGAAACGTTGTCCTGGGATAAACTCGTTCGCGTGCTTCTTCCGACGAAGTGATTGTTGGTTTTCCGGTGATTGGATTTAGTTGTGAGGGCATTTTTCGGTGGTGGAAAGGAATTTGGTGGTTTAGATTAGGTTGGTATATTGTATTAAACGAAAAATAATAGAACGTGGTTATTGACGAAAGTTTAAAGTTCAGTGGTCCCAATAATATTTTTAAAGTAAGAAAACATTGGTATATGAAGTGCCATTTTATTTTTTATTTTTTTGAGAAAAGGATTTATATTGCTTTGAAAAAAATAAAATCATATTTACCATCGACAATGTCCCATATTTTAGCTACAAGCGAAACAAACAAAATTATCAAAATTCACAATAAGTAATTGAAGCAAAAATTCTAGAGTATCTAGTATCTATAGAAAACTAAATCGTCAAAAGATAATGAGAAATTTAAGAGTTATCAAAATTATAAATAAATAAAAACAATGTCGTGACACAAAATATTTCCTTATTTTTTACGAGATACGCATTGACATAAATACATTAATTTTATGTTATAAGAAAGAAAAGTTGAGTTTTTCGAGTGAATTGGAAATAGCTATTTGTGTATTAAGAGCGAAAAGTGATACTTCGCCGTAGCGCTTAGCGGAGCGCGATAGTCTGTCGAAAGCGGCAACGAACCTTTTCGCTCCAAATGCCCACAATATTTTTTTCTACCATCACATTATTTTTATAAAGATTTAAAAATTTATTGCCTATATCTACCTACGTTAATCATAAAAAAAGGAGTTTATATTCAAAGTCGATGTTAACTTGCATAATAAAACAAAAGACATGTAACTGCGTACAAATAATTTAAAAAGCTGTAATGTCAGTTCACGGAAAATGTCAACTTTGTGGTTGAATTTCCAAGCTCAAATGCTTACTTTGGATAGTTATCATCGTAGAAAAATACACTTTTCGTCCGTATTTCATACATTATTAAACGACTTCAAAAAAGGAGGAGGTTATCAATTCGTCGCGATATTTTTTTTTATGTATATTCAGCGACTATTCTTTAACACGGTGCTCGATTTCAATGATTATTTTTTATGTTAGAAAGGGAGTACTTCAGGGGTGGTCCCATATAAATTTGGTTAAGATGTGGCGATGCATGTTTTTGAAGTCGGTTTTTTAAATTTTTAATTTCTAATACTTGTTTTGTATTCAAACGTGCTTATCGATAATAAAAAAAAGAGTAAATTAAATCACAAATGGTATTTTTTTCAATTTTTTTTTAACTGAGTTAGCTGTAATCAATTAGAATAGCCAGGTATTAGGCATTCCCATTGAGATTGAGAATAAAGAGGAGATGCTAAAGTATTCGCACCTTTGCATTACATTTTTACGTCATATGTCAAACTGGAGCTAGTGAAGCTAGTCAGTTTTGGTGAGAATAAATGATATTTTTTTTAAATAGCTTCATTTAAATAATATAAAATTATTTTCATTCCGTTAATCTTCAAATATAAAATTATTGACTTCAAATAAATCAAAGTACGACTCAAGTCGACATTTTCATTACACTTTTCTGTCACTAGAAGTGTGTCCATCTGTCATCGCAAAATAGTATTTTTGTCGTCTCTACTTTAGTCTATCTCGATGGACATTTTAAACCAAAGAACTATCTAAGGGGCTGCGACATACGATGTATTCTATCTAAAATACGTGAAATCATGAATAATGAATTAAATTTAAATATTTTTACGATGAAAATATTTAGAAAAACCGCTTATACATTTTTCATAAACTGGCAGACTAGGCAACTGTTGTTTAAAAAAAAAATTGCGTTTAAGATGGAAGGATATGTCCCAACTTCCTTTGATTTACGACCCTTTCCCACTGGTAGCTTTTGTTTGACAGGACGTTGGAATGTCTAACAATTGAACAATTGCTGTCATGTCAGTGTGCTTATGTCAAATCGATTTAATTATAGTTTACTTAGTTTTTCTCTTATTCAATTAAAATGCTTCTATTCAAATTTGATGTACATGTGGATTATGCACTACTATTTTACAATAGCAAAAAAATTATCTTCAGTAGTATTAAAAGATGAACTGAAAATAAAACAGAATGTTAAAAGTACCATTTCGGTAGCCGCGTCAGGAGACAGGAGACCACTGAGGAGACCAGTAGGACGACAGATGCATAAATGTTACGCTCCGTACATTTCGGAAGCTTGAAGAAGTTTCGCGTGATACTTGCAAATAACCATTCGAGGGAACGATCAGCGTTGCCAGACCTACTGTTTTTACGTAGATCCAGTGTTTTTGTCTCTAGTAAATTTTGTTCTTAATTTATAAAGTTTGCCTCATTCTTTAGCAAATGGTTAAAGAATATTTTCTCTAGTAAATTTTCTGCAGTAAAAGCAGCGTAATAAGCATCCACTATAAGAAGTAGGTACTTATTATTTTTCATTGGTTTTTTCCCGTACGTTAAGTATATAATAAAAATGTTTTTATTTGTTTTTATTCTTTGTTTACTTTCTAATTTGGGTAGAAAAAAGTTTATTTTTCGTTTCTTATATACTTGTTTTTTATTTACTACACGGCAAATTATAATTATTTCCCCCTGTATTAAAATTTACTGTTCAGATCTACGGTTTTTTTACCTATACTATTCCAAAATCTGGCAACGCTGCCTAGATCGAAAGAAATTTCCAACCTCGAGTGCGACACTCCGAGGACAGTGACCCCGAGACAGATTCAGAAGTGTCGACAGGAAGTGTCGTCTTGACGACACTTCTCGTGTCGCGCCGTGCAAAATGTGTTTCATATAATTGTATGTATTTTAGATGTGAAGCGACACTTCTCGGTCGCGTCGGTGGTCGTCTGTCGCGCCTACCGAAATGGTACCTTAAAATAGCGGAACCGCTGCACGCTTTTCTTTTGTTGCCTGGGCCGTAAAATTTTTACTTTTCAGCAGTTCATTTAAAGTATATTTAAAAATTCTCTTTTTCGATTATATTTTTCTCTGAAAAATGCCGTTTTATGATACATTCAAATAAAAACTGCTATTATCTACGGCCACTTTTAAAAGTAGCCATTTAAAGACACATTTTAGTATGTTAATCTATACTTTATATGAGAGCGTGCGAATAATAATAACAAATAATGGAAATCCACAAGATATTCGTCTATATTTAAAAAAATCCTAAATTATCCAAAAATACTTTAATTATCAATCTTAAGCAAAGTCACTATGAGACTCATTAGTGCAGAAACTTAAACTGATGAGTACCTATGCAAAAGGTTCGGGAGTCATATCTGGGCTGAAAGAAAATTCAATTTTTATTATTTTCTTATTTATTTTATAAATTATACTTTATTTGACTATTAAGAGATTAGTAGTATCGCACTCAAATTCGTCTTCGTGCGATATCTCCATATCCACTTTTGTTACACAAACTATTTCTTTCTTATAGTTCAAATAAAGTGGGTCTATGAAAAAGGTTACTATAAGTTATATGGGTCGCTAAGCAAGAATATTTGCACACAGGGCCGCCAATTTCTAATTACGCCACTAAACAACAAATCAGTGGCGGTTGTGACTAAAATATTGGGAGTTTACAACGACATAATGTAGGTCTCAGTACAGTTGTAGGTAAAAAACTAGTATTTTAGAAAGGTATATTATACTTTATATTAAGCAGTGAAAGTTTTTTACCAAAAACTGTACTGAGACCTATACTGTCATTGTCAACCTCCAATATTTTGTCTATGTGGAAAACCCAGATACCCTTTGGTGATAAATCATAAATTAACCGTATTTTTTATTCTTGGCTTTTTATTTTTTAAGCTAATATGATTTAAAAAGGAAAATATGTTATTCTTTTTTTTATTATGGTTCACGCTATACAGAAATATGCACCAAATACAAGTGAAAATGGCTCTTAACCAATTTTGATAATTGTTTGGACTATTATAACATGTAACTAGAAGTTACATGTGCAATTTTAAATCGTTTCTATGTCTAGTTTGGGAGATATGAATGTTTGAAAATCATAAAAATTGCTGTTTTTTCAAATCATGGTAAGGTTCACTTATCCAAAAGTGTAACTTTTTAAGTGATCAATAACAAATTAATAGCATTGTTGGTTTAAAGGAAGTCAGATAACATGTCAGTCAGTCGTTAAAACAAAAGAAGCCGCCTATTATACAGAGTAGCTTATTTATATTATATTATGATAAGAATAATTTTCTTTAATAGTTTTTAACATTTTTCCCTAACAAATTTTTTTTAAAACTTTGTGTTTTTAACATTAGTGACTTGAAACATAATTTTTAAGAAAATAAATCCGTTTTGAAGCCAAAACTACTTAAAGAAGACATACAGTAATTGCTTAATATGATTAACTACAACAAAAAGTTCCTATCACATTTTATATGAGGGTTGTTTACAAATATTATTATACTGTTCACAAGTAGTCTGTGAAGAGTAAGTATTATAGGTTTACTTTCAAGAAATAAATTTTTTCAATAGTTATTCAAATTTAGAACTCTTTGTACCAAAATCCATCTTATCCAGTTTTAAACCTGTTTTAAAGATGTCCTTCTGTCCGATGTCACGTTTTTTGTCCGCACGATAAGTCAAAAACGAAAAATGATATGAACTTAAAATTTTTAGAAAAAATCAATCTATATAAGGATACGAAGCCTATTGATTTTGAAAAAAAATTGGATTAAAAATGGATGGGTTAAGGGGGGGATTGAAACTTAAAAAAATCATAAAACAAAAACAATATCAACTAGAAATTTTCAGGAACAATCAAGCTCTACAATAAAACGAAACCTATTGATTTTTAAAAAATCTGATTAAAAATAAGCGTTAATATTAAAAAAAAATCATAAATTAAAAACGAAGCAGAATATCTACTTGAAATTTTTAGGACATATCAATCTCTATAAGAGGACGAAGCTTATTGATTTTGAAAAAAAAAATATTATTAATAATGGAGGGATTTTGCATGCTTTTTGTTAAATGGAACAAACACCCCATTATTTTTGCATCCGGAAACGTCCCTTTGAAGGCGTTTATGACGCCAATTTAAATTTTTGGGACATAGGTTTAGGATCTCAAGCAGTCTTAAATAATTGTTTCCATTTGTTAATTTGTGAGCAGTGCAGAGGCATCAAATCGTTTGGCCATTATTACGTAAACTTGATAGAACAAACAACGGTGAAGTAATGGAAAATATTCCATTAATAAACCAGTGGTCGGAATGTAGCAAAATCTGCAATCAAACAAAATAAACAATTTCAGTCGAGCCCGGATAAGAATATAACTACTTGAGAGTTCTACAAGTAAAAAGGTGGAAGAAATTGTAGGAAATACAGGCTCACCGTTAAAGTCCACATCATACAGTGTTTTTTTGTTATTTAGTTTTTGCAAATTTAATGTTGACGATTTTTTCTGTGTCGAAAATTACAAAACTGTACAAATCGTATTTTTACGTATTTAGTTACATTTTGGATAACACAATGTAGCTGAAAAGTCTGTCGATTGATCACATCTGTCAATTATCAAAAAATTGAAATTTACCAAATAGTCTCGATCTATGGTCTTGAATACATATTGACAATATCATGCGAATTTAAAAAAATCATATTTCCAACCCTTAATACAAAAATAACTATTTTTAAATAATTGGAATTACAAAATGATAGACCCGGTAGGTCAAACATGGTCGGCAGTCGGCACCATAAATTCTGAACATTTTGAAATGATTCAACCTACAATTCCTATATTTCTATAATATTAACAACACTCCATTAAATCTAGTAGGTGGCGCTCGCCAACGAGTGACTCCGCCAAGTGATGACGCAGCTGTTCTACTTTTTGTAAGTTAAAATCAATTAAAAACTAATAAAAAACCATTATAACTGACTAATTGAAATGCATTATTAAACAGCTCGTGTACCTACCAAAGTGTATGGATTTTTTTACGTAAAAATATTATTTAAGGGTGATCTTCAAAAAATATTTCCGATAAAGATAGAAATTGTTAAAGCAACAGAACGTGAAATTGTTAGACCATCTTTCGTACAAAACCAGTCGCGCTTTCAAAAACGCAATTTTAACTGTGTATCAACATAAAAAGTGAAATAACAGCTTCCAGAGTTCGTTCGAGGGAAAGCAAAAGTGTATTAAGCTTCGTGGAGAATACTTCGAAAAACAATAAAGTCTTTAAAATCTATCTAATGTTTTATTCCAGCTATATATGCAAAATTAAAAAGATAACCGTCGTAACTACGCGCACAGATCTTAATTAAACCCAAACTGACACAAAAATGGACAAATTGAACGCTCCGACATGCGTGACGGGATTTTTTGCAAGGCCTACTGTAGAAAAAAAAATAATGGTAAATCACTCCATATTAAAATTAAAAAAAGGGAAAACATTTTTTACGAATAACACAATAATTAATAGCTAGATAAGAGCAGCAACAATGGCTTAGGGTGGACGTGTCTGTATCAATTACTATTTATCTAATAGTGTTTTTTTCTAAAAAATTATTTTTTTATTTATATTATACCATTATACTCTTATGTACTTACTAGCTATTGCCCGCGGCTTTGCTCGCGACTTTAATCGCATGTAGTCGTGTTATTAATATAAAAAAATATATGACTTCCTTTTTATTAATTTTGATTAGTTTTATTGATTTTCATTTATTTTGGTTAATTTTTTTTTTGTATTTATTAATTTTTATTTATTTCTACTCATTTTTATTAATTTTTATTAATTTTTATTAATTTTTATTAATTTTTATTAATTTTTATTAATTTTTTTATTAATTTTTATTAATTTTTATTAATTTTTATTAATTTTTATTAATTTTTATTAATTTTTATTAATTTTTATTAATTTTTATTAATTTTTATTAATTTTTATTAATTTTTATTAATTTTTATTAATTTTTATTAATTTTTATTAATTTTTATTAATTTTTATTAATTTTTATTAATTTTTATTAATTTTTATTAATTTTTATTAATTTTTATTAATTTTTATTAATTTTTATTAATTTTTATTAATTTTTTTTAATTTTTATTAATTTTTATTAATTTTTATTAATTTTTATTAATTTTTATTAATTTTTATTAATTTTTATTAATTTTTATTAATTTTTATTAATTTTTATTAATTTTTATTAATTTTTATTAATTTTTATTAATTTTTATTAATTTTTATTAATTTTTATTAATTTTTATTAATTTTTATTAATTTTTATTAATTTTTATTAATTTTTATTAATTTTTATTAATTTTTATTAATTTTTATTAATTTTTATTAATTTTTATTAATTTTTATTAATTTTTATTAATTTTTATTAATTTTTATTAATTTTTATTAATTTTTATTAATTTTTATTAATTTTTATTAATTTTTATTAATTTTTATTAATTTTTATTAATTTTTATTAATTTTTATTAATTTTTATTAATTTTTATTAATTTTTATTAATTTTTATTAATTTTTATTAATTTTTATTAATTTTTTATTAATTTTTATTAATTTTTATTAATTTTTATTAATTTTTATTAATTTTTATTAATTTTTATTAATTTTTATTAATTTTTATTAATTTTTATTAATTTTTATTAATTTTTATTAATTTTTATTAATTTTTATTAATTTTTATTAATTTTTATTAATTTTTATTAATTTTTATTAATTTTTATTAATTTTTATTAATTTTTATTAATTTTTATTAATTTTTATTAATTTTTATTAATTTTTATTAATTTTTATTAATTTTTATTAATTTTTATTAATTTTTATTAATTTTTATTAATTTTTATTAATTTTTATTAATTTTTATTAATTTTTATTAATTTTTATTAATTTTTATTAATTTTTATTAATTTTTATTAATTTTTATTAATTTTTATTAATTTTTATTAATTTTTATTTAATTTTTATTAATTTTTATTAATTTTTATTAATTTTTATTAATTTTTATTAATTTTTATTAATTTTTATTAATTTTTATTAATTTTTATTAATTTTTATTAATTTTTATTAATTTTTATTAATTTTTATTAATTTTTATTAATTTTTATTAATTTTTATTAATTTTTATTAATTTTTATTAATTTTTATTAATTTTTATTAATTTTTATTAATTTTTATTAATTTTTATTAATTTTTATTAATTTTTATTAATTTTTATTAATTTTTATTAATTTTTATTAATTTTTATTAATTTTTATTAATTTTTATTAATTTTTATTAATTTTTATTAATTTTTATTAATTTTTATTAATTTTTATTAATTTTTATTAATTTTTATTAATTTTTATTAATTTTTATTAATTTTTATTAATTTTTATTAATTTTTATTAATTTTTATTAATTTTTATTAATTTTTATTAATTTTTATTAATTTTTATTAATTTTTATTAATTTTTATTAATTTTTATTAATTTTTATTAATTTTTATTAATTTTTATTAATTTTTATTAATTTTTATTAATTTTTATTAATTTTTATTAATTTTTATTAATTTTTATTAATTTTTATTAATTTTTATTAATTTTTATTAATTTTTATTAATTTTTATTAATTTTTATTAATTTTTATTAATTTTTATTAATTTTTATTAATTTTTATTAATTTTTATTAATTTTTATTAATTTTTATTAATTTTTATTAATTTTTATTAATTTTTATTAATTTTTATTAATTTTTATTAATTTTTATTTATTTTTATTAATTTTTATTAATTTTTATTAATTTTTATTAATTTTTATTAATTTTTATTAATTTTTATTAATTTTTATTAATTTTTATTAATTTTTATTAATTTTTATTAATTTTTATTAATTTTTATTAATTTTTATTAATTTTTATTAATTTTTATTAATTTTTATTAATTTTTATTAATTTTTATTAATTTTTATTAATTTTTATTAATTTTTATTAATTTTTATTAATTTTTATAAATTTTTATTAATTTTTATTAATTTTTACTAATTTTTATTAATTTTTATTAATTTTTATTAATTTTTATTAATTTTTATTAATTTTTATTAATTTTTATTAATTTTTATTAATTTTTATTAATTTTTATTAATTTTCATTAATTTTTATTAATTTTTATTAATTTTTATTAATTTTTATTAATTTTTATTAATTTTTATTAATTTTTATTAATTTTTATTAATTTTTATTAATTTTTATTAATTTTTGTTAATTTGATTTTTAATAATTTTAATTATTTTTTTATTAATTTTTATTTATTTTAAATAATTTTTATTTTTATTAATTTTTATAAATTTTTATTAATTTTTAATAATTTTTTTTTAATTTTAGTTCATTTTTGTAATACTACCATACAAAAATCTAACCATAGAGCATTTCATTATTTATTTATGCTACAATTATAATTTTCAAGTTCCAACGTTCAAAAAATGTATACTTTTATACAAATTTTTACCCCCGTTTCCGCCCTTAAAATGTGAAAATCCAAAAATCATGAAACACATCATTTTTGATTTTTAATCAGTAGCTGTAATTCAAATTTTGATGTTTTAAATTTTAAATAACAAAAAAATATATACATACTATTAAACAAATTTCCCCTCCCATTTCTCCCCTTAAAATGTTAAAATGCAAAAATCCTGAAACACTTTATTATTTATTTATGATGAGAACCTACAATTCCAATTTTCAAGTTCCTACCTTTAAAAAACTCGATATCTCCAAATAAACTTTCACCCCTCATTCCTCCCCTTAAAATGTGAAAATCCAAAAACCCTAAAACATGTCATTATTAGTTTGTATTCATTAGCTGCAATTCCAATTTTCATGTTTCTGACTTTAAAGCGAACCAAAAACATAGATAATCCCAAATAAATTTTCACCCCCCATTTCCCCCCCTTTAAATGTGAAAATTCAAAAACCCTGAAACACATCATTAATAATTTGTAGTCAATAGCTGCAATTCCAATTTTCATGTTTCTAACTTCAAAGGGAACAAAAAAAATCAATAGTCATATACAAACTTTCACCCCCCGTTTTCCCCCCCTTAAAATGTGAAAATCAAAAACCCTGAAACACGTCATTATTTATTTATACTGAGTAGCTGTAATTTAAATTTTCATGTTTCTAACTTTAAAGAACAAAGAGTTTCATTTAAAGCTCCCTCTCTCCCCTTTTCCTCCAATTTCCCCCCTTTAAAATTAAAATTTTGAAATATCCTTTCTTAGCGGATGCTTACGTTATAAAATAAACCTATGTTCCAAATTTCAGCTTTCTAGGCTCAGTAGTTTTGGCTATAGGTTGATGTCAATCAGTCAGTACAAACAATTTTATATATATAGATTATAATTTGACCCAGTATTAGTTAACTATAATATTATTTTGAAGTCCTAAAACTAAATGATTACAATAAAAACTAGGTATTCGATTCAATTGACCTGACCTGTGGACGCTTTTATTCGGGAGGTTGAGTAATACAGCAAATAAATTTTTTTTAAATTTTAAACGAGTACCTACCATTTCCCCATAAGGGTGCGTGAATCCGATGCAGCAATTTAAATTATTACACGTTTGATAAAACGATAAATGAAACGTGACAGAACAACAGGATTCGTCAAAACTTTTGCAGTGCATCTGTGTATCTCGATCTCCTCGTTTTCGGTGTTTTGTATGCATTTTCTACGGCCACTTTCCATATCTGTCATATAAATTTCAAGCTTCCATTGTTCGGCAGATGAATTATAAACCATGGAGGAAGGCGTCGCTGTATATCCAGTATTTTTCCATTCCCCGTAAAAAAAAGAAAAAGGAGTGAAAATATCTCTATTTGGAATGTGTTCCGTTCTGACAAAACATATTTTATTTATACAGGGTGTCCCGAATTTGACAGCCGACGGCTTGGTGCTAATTTATAGTGCCAAATCAAATACATTGTAACATAAAATACAGTTACTCTCACTTGGGTCGCGGGACATAACGGGGTAAAGGGCAACGAGATTGCAGATAGTATCCCAAGAAAAGGGGATCAAACACCCTTTATGGAACCTGAACCATTCTGCGGTATCAGCAGTAACATAATATTATGAGAGATTAAAAAAGAATTGAGTAGTAGAAGAACCTAATTGGAACAATTTCTTGGGGTTAAGACAGGCTAAGATACTTCTAGGTAAATATAACCAGAAAATATTGAAAGCTTGTATCAGCCTGAGCAAGAACATCCAAGGGACCCTTAACGAGCATTGCCGTCTCAAAGGATACCTTAGTAAACTGAGAGTGGTGGAAAAGAGTTAGTGCAGATTCTGTGAAGAGGAGGATGAAAGGATACTTAGAAGCATACCAAATAGAAGTGGTTGATCTACGTAATTTCAAGCCACTTCAAATCCTGCACTTCCTTTAGAAGATAGGATTGAAAGGGTAGTTATAGGCTTCGAGATTATTTCCTCGATACATTAGCGACAGAAGGGGGCAGAATAGATCTTTTAGGTCGCACTTCATTAATACCCCATACTCAACATAAAATAATAGAAAACTTTGTATTTTATTCCTTCCTTTTCGGATTATATCAAATTTTGTGCAATAAATAACTTATTTAAATGAATTTAAACTAAAATTAATTTAACTGCCTTAATACCTGCCAAACATTATAAATGATGCAATTATAAAGTGAAAGTGGGTTTTAAATAAACTTTATAACTCTTCTGTAAAATTATTAAGGTTTAAAAAGTCATCCATAAAAAAAAATTATTTATCTATTCTTGTAGAAGCAAAATACAATTAATACAAAAATAAAATACTAAACAATTTTAATAAAACAATTTGGGAAATGTTATTAAGAATTTCTAAAAGAAAACAGGAAATAAAAAAGAGTTTGTTCTAATGAAATAGTAGAAGAATTTCTTTGTAGAAGTAGCTGAATCCTTTGGTAATGTAAACAATATAAAATAAAATTATTATTACTAAAGCGGAAATTATGACAACAATAAATTCTTTGAAAAACTAAAAATCAATATATTTTCATGATATTACCCCAAAGATTTTAAACGAAAGTCAGCAATTATAGAAGAACTTAAATGTCACTATTTTATGAATAACATTGTCAAAACTAATATTGTTTCTCCAGTTTTTAAATTTGAAGTGGTTATACGAATTGATAAAAAGGAGACGAATCGAAGATAAACTGTGGACCAATTTCAGTTTACGCCTTTATCTCTAATTTAATAAAAATAAATAAAAAATAGGTTAAAAAAATCATAATTTTTGAAAAACAGGAAAGGTCTTTCAACAAAGGATGCAACTCTAAAGTAGTGCGACTACAAACCACATTACGCCACTGGTTTTTGCAACCAAACATTCTGAGATACAAAAAACTGACAAAAATGTCAAAGAGTTGAACAAATTAGGCATTCCAACGACCTGTCCAAATGGCTACCAGTGGGTGATGACAGTTTAGATATGACAACCCTGTTGTCATTAACAGGGTCAATGATACATATATAGTTATATAGATTGCTCAAAGCTGGTCGTTTATGAGCGGCCATATTGCCTGGCAAATATTTATTAATTTGAATCGGTTTAGAAAAAATGTGTTTTAAAACTAATTTTTAGCCTTTAGACATTAAAAGAAAATAATTGCTTACATTTTTACTTCAAGGTATATGCGTATATGTTTATTTTGAAAAATATGGATGATCAATCTATGTAACTATCTATTTCATTGACCTTGTCAAATCACCAGGCCTACAGGGTTGCCATAATTTTGCTATATCATAATTCGTTACAACCCACTGGTAGCCATTCAGTTTGGAATGCCGAATTATTAGGCATTCCAAACAAAATGGCTGTCCGTTTGAAATGACAGGCCACTGACAGGCACATGACAGGTTATAATATGGCAACACTGTGAGCCTAGTGGTTTGATAGGGTCAATGATATAGACAGTTATATAGATTTATCATCCATGGTTTTAAAAATAAACATATTTTTATGCCTTGAGGTAAAAATGTTGGCATTTTTTTTTTAATATTCAAAACATTTTTGCTAAACTAATTCAAATTATTGAACACTTACCAGGCAATATGGCCGCTCGCAAATGACCCGCTTTGAGCAATCTATATAACTGTTATGTATCATTGACTCTGTTAATAACAACATGCCAACAGAGTTGCCATATTTAAACTGTCAAATCCCACTGGTAGCCATTTGGACAGGTCGTTAGAATGCCTAATTAACTTGTTTCTGAGCGGTGAAAATTTATCACTCGGTTGATCCTTCTATGTACTAAATATGAGACTTGATATTTATTTTATGTTTCTTTTGTCTTTATATTTATCATTGCCGCAGAACAACCTTCGAACGAACCCTATCAATTCTGTTAAAACATTATTTACTTATTCATATTAGAACAAGACCAAAATGAAAAATTAGCAAAAGTATTTTTTTCAAAAATATTCTTAAAAAAAATTAATTAAAAAAAACTCATGTTTAAAAATACAAATGATGTTGTATTTGGCAAGACCATAATATAAAACGCACTTTTTTATGCTATTTTCAAATTAATTTACACGTTTACGTTTGGAGGTTTGGCTAAAGCTGGTAAGATAGGACTATACTGTGATTTACCTAAAGAAATTTCATCCATGAAAATGAAACATCGATGAAACATACTTCGATTTATTCACTTACTGATTACACATTTTATTTACATATTTTCATTGAACGTAAAGAAGACGATACACTTGCGTTGAGGAAATTTACTACTTCATGCTACTATGGTTGTAATAAACGAAACGACAGAACACGATTTGGGTTGGTAGGTGGTAGATGGTACGAAAGTTATGCACTACCGGTTGATGTCAAGAGTCGCATCGGAGTACCAATATTCGGTTGTTGGAGGCATCTTGCTAGTTGAACAGTTCACTCGATCTTGTGTGTAAAGAGACGTTTCTTACAGTTACCCCGCCTCATTCCATAATGGACTCGCTCGAGAATGACATCATAAGACAAAAACGTAACGAAATATTTTTAGTTCCATTAGGTTGAAGCGAAAATGGAATTGTTATTTATGAGATGGCAATGTACTAGAATATTCTCGGCTGTTACTAGGCGGGTTTGTGTTCGTGACCTTTCTACCGTTTACAGGAAATGTATTTTGATTCTATTGCGTTGAAACGAGAGGACAGCTACTACGTAATAGATATAAGATATGTGTCTTTTAAATATGTTCTGTTACTAAGCGAGCTATGGAATGCGAGTATTGTATTGTGCACAGGTCCGGCCTGGGAATTATATATTTAAACTGAAAGATGTATGTATATTATGACATTTAAACATATATTTTTAAAATTTTGGTAAATGTGAATAATATTAAAAATTTAATTTAACGCTATTATATATAACTGTCAAATTAGAAGCGAATATACAAAGTAGTTCAAAAAATTTTTATATACAAAAACATAAAAAAGTTCTCTGGTTACTCTATATGTACTCTATATATGTACCCTGAAATGATATGTGTATAAATTGTAGATAGGTGGAAATAACTAATTTAGGAAAAGGTGGACCATACAGTTTTGCGCCGGATCTGAACGGCTAAAAGCAAATAACATTGATAAAGAAAATTCAGGAATACATTCTTGAAACCTGAGGGGGTTAAATAAATCACAGAAAAATTGAAAAACTGAATTTGGAAAAAAAATTACCACGAGTGGGATTCGAACTCCAAACCTATGAAATACCGTCCCAAAACCGTTCCAAGTTGCCTATTGACTTCTTTATTGTAAATATTATCATAGTATTAACTTCCTGCACCTTAAATTGTAATTTTTGTGGTAAGTCTTTTTAGATGCCTGTATGTATTCGGATACTTTTTAAATGAAAATCATATGTTAGAGCTTTCTGCATTGTTCAGCGCTTTCTTTAGTATGGTATTTATTAATTAACATTATAATTTTTTTCCTTTGGACATTATTTTATTTGATTGTCCAGATCAAAACATCCAAAAAAACCGACTTGGCTAATTTATATTATAAAATAATATATAAAAAAATAATATGAATAAATCGTAAAAGACACCCCACTTGTGCCCAAGGCAATATTAAAACTTAGTCTAAAAAAAAATAAATTTAAAACAGATGAAAAATATGAAACTTACAAACAAATATAACAATGTCTAAAGGAAAAAAATAATGTTAATTAATAAATACCATACTGAAGAAGGCACTGATCAGTGCCGAAAGCTCTAACATATGCTTTTCATTTACAAACTATCCGAATACATACAGGCACCTAAAAACCCAAGAATTAACCACAAAAATTGTAAATATTATCTTTTATTTTGCAGGTAGGTACAACTACTGATGCACCTCCTATTAATGAATGAAATAACATACCTCTGGGACATTTAAAACATTTCTGGTAAATAATTCGTCAACAAAATTAGGAGTAATAATTTATGAAGGACATTAATACAATATTAGCTCGCCATTGTGGTCAGTGTTTCTGCCATTTTGGCAGTATGTAGGTAATTAAAATACCTGTTTGATCGATAAACATTTAGTTATTAAATTTTCGGATGCTCGTTACCGGAAAATTAATTATACTATATATAGCTTCAGGTATTGTGGTTAAAAAGAACAATAGACTGCATTGTGATGATATTACGATCACAACGGGCAATTTTGCATGAAAATTCATATAGAGATCAAAATAGGTATTTAAAAGTAATTTTTTTTTAAATTTTAATAAATTACTAAGATTCCCCTACCTATGGAGTCTTAGTATTGCCGTCGGGCCAACGAAAAATTTTTCTTATTCAAACCTACTTTTTAATGCTTTTCTCCATGTTTCCTATCACTTTTAAGTCCGAAACCGTAAAAAATTTAATCTGCTCCTCTGTGCGTATGTATGCTGGCACGATAACTCTAGAAGGAAAACTTCGATCGATTTGCGGTTTTGATTTTATTTAATTTACCACAAAACTTAGAGCAGTCTTTGACGTTTCTTCTCAGACATTATCTGGAATTTCGTTAAATCATACTCTAATGAAAGGTCCCATAATTCAAAGGGAGATCTTTGAAATTATTACAAATTTTAGATTTCACAATGCAGTTAATTACCAAAATGTATAGGCTGAGTAAGACAGAAACTATTAAAAAATTATGTGGCGAAATGATAGTACCAAGCAAATTCAAATTTATGCCTTAAACACTGTTTCTTATGGAACCAATTCCAGCTGCGTTCGTGGCAGTCGGATGTTTAAAACAACTTTTATTGGAAAATAAAATACAATTTCTTTTATCTCAAATGATTTTTACATTGATCTCCTGACGGGAACACATAATGAAAAATAATACTTTACAAGGAAATCACACATATTTTAAATAAAGGGTGTTTCGAGCTGCAAAAATGGCGCTCCAGTCATCCAAGTATTTTATCTCACATTAGGCTTACCATACGTCCCAATTTGGCCGGGACAGTCCTGATTTTAAAGGTATGTCCCGGTGTCCTGACTGGTCGATAGGTTTGTCCCGGTTTACAATTAATTACTATTGGGCAAACCACACTTAGTTGTTGACGCAACTTGGCAACAATGCGTACCTCACAATTAGATGAGTCGATTCGCTTGTAGATTAGTATTTCAGTCTTCAGTTCAGTCATCTCACAGATGTGCATGAGTCGACCACGACACTTCGTATCTCTAAAGACGTGCCTGCTGCAGCCTGCATCTTGAATATTTTTCGCGCAATTACTTGTGACAGGCTCCTGGTTCACCTATAGTGAATCAGCGAGTCTGTGTGGCGCTATGAATATGATTTCCGAATAGGGGTTGCTCAGGCGCCAGTTTTGGTATCGCAGTTTGCTCTGCGACCCTATGGTACACCAGAGTGTACTCAAGGTAAACTCAGTGGAGGTAAAAATAATTCCAGGCGGTCACTGCTAGGTAGCCACTATACTAGAATAAATAAAAATAAAACACCTATCTACTTTACACCTCGTACCCTACGGTACTCTGAAAGAGAACGGTTAAGAACCAGCAGTAAGAGAAACACAGGAATAGGTAATAAAATATATATTTACAAAAAAAAATACAACAGTAATTAAATATGAACGGCTCCCTATTCGGAAAATTTATTGAAAATAAATTATTAGAACTGAAAACTATTTAAATATTGACAGATCCCTATATCCGGAAAATTTATGAAAAATAAATTATTGCAATTGAAAACTATTTAAATATTGACGGATCCCTATATACGGAAAATTCATGAAAAATAAATTATTACAATTGGAAATTATTTAAATGTAGGGAAATGTTTATGATTCATTAGCGCAGGAGGCTAAGCGGTCTGGGAATTATGAAACTCCCTATATACGGAAAATTTATTAAAAATAAATTAATACACTTGAAAACAATTTAAATATGACGGTAATCAAATGCAAGCAAATAAATGAAATCAAAGTTGTCGGAACCCCCTCGTATCTTAACCACGAGCGATGGGAAGCGAACATTTTCGTCTAGTGAGAAACATGGGTATTCATGCAGTGTTTTGGACGGCGGAGACGACGATCGTAGAAAATAATATTTTGAAATTTGCCCGAGTCGATCAAGAGCTTGTGTGAATTTAATTTTACAGAAGTCATTTGGCTTCATTCAATAAATAATTGTGGACGGGGAACGGATGATTCAAATACAGCTGAATAAATAAAAAAAATAAAAGAAAAGAAATTTACATGAAGTGAGGCGCGGAAATTAATTTAGACGTCTTTTTGGGAAATTAGATAACGTCGTCAGGAGAGAAATCACTCTAACTCGGAAACGGATCGAACCTGCGGAAAAGAAAATAAAATAATAAAATAATAAAAAAAATTGGAAAGGAGTCGAACCTCTCACTTCAATGTTAACAGGGCGGTTTCTAAGAGAGATTGGATATAGTCGTTGACAATGAGAGCACCCAGAGTCTAGCCTACGTCCAGCCTCAAATAAAAAAATGCCAACGGTTTCCCACTGAGGGATGAAATGAAATATCTTTGATATGAATCAAAATTTTTCACTTGTGGCACGGCACTCACGGAGTATTTACTAAGCACTATACAAGGGCGAATAGTTTTCGGCTGTCGGCAATCAAGAGGGCGTAATTCCCAGAGTGATTGAATTTATGCCTTTCGGTAAGCCTGAGTGGGGGATACCACTACTACAGCCGACTGTTTACAATTTAAAAATAAAAAAAAATCCTTATAGTACCTTGACAATTAAAAGTAGATAATTCATACGAAATCGACTCTACAAAATGCCCATTCGGATTTCGGTAAATATAGGAATATTTTAACCTACAAGGGTACTCGCAATTGTTGAAAAACGGTAATTCCTGGGAAACAGGATCTTCTACATGTCCTCAGGCGAGAATTAATTGAAATAAACATTTTTAAATTAATTAAGAGAAAAATTTAGTGACTTCTTCACATACCTGCAAATCTTTACAGTTCCGGCACCAGTAAGTGATGCAAAATAATATTATTTATAGTAGTTATTCTAAAATACAATTCAAAATTTCAGCATCTTGCTTTTGATTATGCCAAAACGGAATTGCTCATTAACTGCTGAACTTCAACGGGACTTCCCCTTTTTAAAAAAAGTCGCTGGATCCTTAAATCTCGTGAATTACAAGTATACAGCTGAGTTTTCCATAAGTCATGGTGGTCGAAGAGATGTAAATTATCATTTAAAAACTGCCAAACATAGATCAAGTAAGGAAGCTGCGGCAAGTTAATTTAAAATCACCAAAATTTTCAAAAATAATGACGCAGGAGACACAGAGCTGGTAATAGCTGCTTAAGAAGCAACATTTGCTTTCCATACTGCCAAACATGATTTAAGTTTCAAAACGTCGGATTGTACCTCAAAATTACTGTCGACTTTTCTTGAGCGTAAGTTTTAGTTTGGCTAGGACAAAATGCTAGGCGATAAATTTTAATGTTATTGCTCCTATGGCCATAGAGGAATTAAACGTGCATTTAAAAAGGACAAATTTTATTACCATTATAACAGACACCTCCAATAGGAAAGAAAATAAACTTGCACCTGTTGTTGGACGATATTTTGTCCCAGACGAGGGAGTACACGTCAAACTTCTCGACTTCCAGTCAGTTGTTGGAGAAACGTCCCAAAAGAAGTCATTGAATATGCAAGCCTTGTAGAAATTAGAGAAAATTGCAAACGAGGAAGAATCAATATCTACCTGTGCTACATAGCCGTTTTTGTTTGTTTTATAACTAAAGCAATACAACTGGAACTAGTTTCATGTTTAACTTCAGAAGCGTTTTTGTCTACATTCAAAAGACTCATGTCTAGACGTGGAAAATGCACAGATATCTTTTCAGAGAGGCAAATAAAACATTGAAATAAATAGCCATTCTCTGATCAGAAGAACATTGGAATACAATTTATGATTATTTAGTGAATAACACAGTGAATTGGCATTTTATTCTACCTGGGTTTCCAAACTTTGGAGGATTATGGGAAGCCACAGTAAAATCACTAAAACATCACTTAAGGCGAATTACAGCCAATGCTGTATTCACTTATTGAGAATATCTCACTTCCCTTGTTCAAACAGAAGGCATTTTAAATTCCAGGCCAATAACCCCAATATCTGAAAACCTCAATGATCTTCAAGTCCTTATTCCTGTACGTTTTTCAATTGGAGAGGCTCTAAAAACTACCCCTGAGCCAAATTATACGAATGTCCCAATAAATCGGTTAGATAGATGGAATCATATCCGAAATTTGTACCAGCACTTATGGAAAAGATGGTCATTAGAATATTTATCAACTCTTCAGCAGTGAACTAAGTAGACAGCAGAAACATCAAAATCCGAATAAATCAACTTTTTCTTCTGAAAGCAAAAAATCTTTCTTCGCTTCATAAGAAAATGGAAAGAAAAATTGTAGTTTATACTGGGTGTAGCAAAATAGTGCAGTAAATAAATTGTATTTATTAGCTATAGAAAAAAATATTTTTTTTGTGTTGTCATTTTTGTAATATTTTTATTTATGCATTTCGGTTATATTAGGTACCGTCAAATGGGGTAACATTGACGCTTTGCGGACAACTTTGACCCGTATGCCCACAAAACATTTGTTCTAAAATTGATATCGCACAATCATAATTGCGTAAATGAGCTTCCACCCGGTAGGTGGCGACTGTAGTACCATAATGCAATGGCATTTGTTGATTGTGTCTCTGGCACTAGTCTAGTGGCCTTGAAACTGGCGAGTAGGTGATTCAGCGTTCGTCGCCACGTGGAAACTTTTGTCGCAGACTTGGATGTCTGTAGAAACTTGGTAAGTGTATTTATTATATATTACGTTGTTACCCAAGGATTTTATTAAGTTTTCAAATAATATACAGTGGTGTAAATTTTTGTAGCAGCAAATTTTGTTTTTAAGACAACTTTGGCCCAGAATTTGGGGCAATATTGACCCGGGCCAAAGTTACCCCAACAAATTTTGGTAGGTTTTATATTAAATTAAGGCTTAAAACTTAAGATTATGTGTTTTCCAAAAGCTCATCGGATCAAGATCCTATGCTAATTATACTCCTGAGCAGTTAGAAGAAATTAAGTCCGGTCGCATAGGTCAACGAATTGCAGTAGCGACTTTTCGTATTCCTAGATACACAATTAAAATTAAATTAAAAGGCAAACATTCCAAGGAAGTCGGTCGTTCCCGAGTTTTTTCAGACGCCGACGAGAAAGCTTTTGAGCAACACCTTACTAAATCAGCAGACTGTGGATTTTCTGTGATTTCAATTGACTTTCGTATGGCTGTTAAAGCCTATTTAGACAAAAAAGGTGTACGAGTTCCTGTATTTAAGAATAATCTTTCCTGTTATAAGTGGACCAGATCTTTTTTAAATCATCATCCAAATCTGTCGGTATGAATGAGTTCCAATATCAAGAGGGTCCGAGCACAAGTTGATGCAAACGAAATCAATGATTATATGGAAACTTAAGTGTTGCTATAAAGGACATTCTGCGATCCGGAATCTGGAATTACGACGAGACAAATCTTAGTGATGACCCGGAAAACAAAAAAAGTGATATGCAAGAGAGGAGCGAATATGTAGAAAAAATTTGCAATTTCAGCAAGAGCGCAACTTCTGTTATGTTTTGTAGCAAGGCAGAAGGTAAATGTCTTGCTTCATATGCTGCATATAAGGCAAAAAATCTTTGGACCACCTGGACTGAAAACAGCACTGAGAGAGCTCGCTATAACCGTTCTAAAACTGGGTGGTTTGACGGAGCTTCGTCTGAAGACTGGTTCGAGTTTCATTTCCTGCCAGAAGATAAACAAGAAGATGGTCCCGTTATTCTGATAGGTGACAACCTATCCTCGCATATAAGCGCGGTGGTTCTTCAGCTCTGTGAACAGTACGAAATCAGGTTCGTGTGTTTACCGACAAAATAAATACTACTCACACCACCCAACCCAATAAAAAGAATTTGTAAAAAATTTTGACCAGATGGAAAGAGTTGAAACCAGGTTCTAAGTTCTCAACTATACCCAAAGATTTATTTCCAACATTACTAAAAGAATTGATGGAGAATTTAGAGAAAAACAAGGCTCAAAACCTAACATCTGGATTCTCAAAAAGTGTAATATATCCTCTGAATAAGCAAGTGTTACTTGACCGTCTACCAGAGAATCTGGGAGAAGTAGATAAAGACTTGGTAGGTACAGCCTTTTTAGAACAATACGATGCAAAACATTCTGAATATCTAAGAACTGACAAACCGAAATAAAGGAGGAAAAAATAACAGGTTCCTGCTGGAAAAAGCATTACATGCCAATGACCTGGTGACAATTGCAGACATTTCTGGATCTTCAAAGGTTACTGCTGCTAAGCCCGTGAGAAAACAACGGCGAGTTTCTCTTTCGAGTTCTGATAAACTTTAGTTAGAATCAGATGAATTGAGTGAAAAATTTTCAGACCTAGAAGAAGTGTCCCAATTTGTCCAAAACTTCGAACAAGAATCAAGGACAAATCCAGGAATTAATTCTACAAGCATGACGATTGGCGACTTTGTAGTAGTGGTATTTAACAATAAATACCCTGGAAAGATTATCCCAGTTTCAGAAGAAGGATCTACAGTAGACTGCATGGGAAAAGGATTAAGGTTTTGGAGATGGCCAGATAGAAAAATGCAATCCTTTACAACCGGAAAGACGTTATTACAAAAATGTATGAGCCCAAAATGGTTTCAAAGAGAAACCAATATAGAGTTAAAGAGCTTGATAATTTTGTTTAAGTGCTAAATATTATTTTGTGGTTATTTTTTTGTAAATAAACCCAATTATTGGATTTTGACCAAATTAATATGGAACCATCCCTAAAGTACCCCCTTTCTAACAAAAAAAAATTATTGAAATCGGACACCGTGTTAAAGAATTATCGCGCAACATATATAAAAAAAATATTACAACGAATTTTTTGAAGTCGGTTAAAAAATAAGAAATGTTTCTCGATAATTTGTTTAATAGTGCAAAAAATATGTAAAAAGTGGGCCAATGTTATCCCATTTTAAGGTACCTATATTATTACATTAATGATTTTTGTTTAAAGTTTATACTTTCAAGGATTTCAGGATTAGCATAGTTATTGTCGTTAGTGTCCTCATCGCCCAATTTATTAAATTTATTATAATCATAGCTATAAAATATCCGTATCATGTAATAATTGAAAGAAAATATAAAGATAGAAAATAGTTTTTTTCACATATTTTAATATTTTATTAAATAATAATTCACACTAAGTTGAAACACATTCAAAAACAGTTTTTTTTATGGAATTCTGTACCTACCCTAATAAAAAACTCCTTCACGAGAAAAAAAAAAAGATGTCGAGCTTAAAAAATCCATGATCAAATTTGTCAAAAATAACGCTGCTTTATGCTTTCGAATAGATCGATCTCGCTATTCTGCAGTATTTACAAATCTAATATTTGATTTTACAACGCCCGATTTGGAACAAAACAGAAAACAAGTGTACGAATGCTTAAAAACAAAATCGGAAATAATACAAAAAACAAAATCGTACTTTATTAAAGAACGGAGCTGTGATGAATATATAGGGCGTACGGGGGTTAAAAGGGGTCGAGAGGCGCTCTAATTGAGTTAGCTACGTTTAAATCCCTTCCATTTGTTTTCGATCTAGAACCAATGCGGATGAAATATTAAAATTTAAATCCCTAATTAATTTTGTCCCGGCAAAGAATCAATGGCGATGTCGAGCCCGTAGGATTGTTTATTAACTGAATGTTGAAGGTTCATTAGTATCAAATTATAAATACAAATTACAATACTAAAGGATTCAAAAAAGGGCTGATCGATTAGTGTAATTAGGAAAAAATTGAATTGAGCCGAAAAAGTTAAGCGGCTTCTATTTCCAAATATTCTTTTTTATTTCCAGTTGCTACTTGTTAATACATTTTTTATTGTAAAATTAATAGTAATCCATAATCCATTATGCAGATCAAATTTAAATTCAAGCAATTTTAATTTAATAAGAGAAAAAGTAAACTATAAAAAAATAAAAATAAAAAATAAATCATAAAGCTATATGTCATACCAAATACGAGCGACCGTTTTCCTTTGGAAAACAATTACTCCTTTGGTTAATACAGGCATCGAATTATATTCAAAAGAAAGACAACAGAGATAGAAAGTCAATTTCAACACTTTAACTTTGATTTTGCTTATTAGGGAGAAGGTCATTCTTGGATCGGTTTAGTCCTTATTAAGGCGGGTACAGATCTAAGCTCGTACACGTATGAGGCAAGCCGAGGCCGAAGCGAATGCCTCGTGTGACGCATTTTGTATACACGAATGGTAGACGCACGAGGAGCTGTTCGCCACTGATCAAGTAAATTCGCGAGCATGCAACCGTATACCCAGAACATTCGTAAAATTAAAACAAAAATAAAGGATGAAGATGACGTCGCGGAGTTAAGTACATATTTTAATATTTTATCCGACACAAAAAAGAAAAACGGAGAGAAAGGAGTCGATGGCCGATTTCCTGCCAAGGATATTCTTTTTTATGGTGTTGTAATAGAACTGGCGTTTTGTTCTCTTAAGATACCACGCTGATTATTTAAATCCAGGCGAAGCAAAACGTTTTCCTGGTACCACTTTATGCAAAATAAATCCTAAAAATTCGCTATAATATGTACGGTGCTGTATAGTACAAATTTCTCATCCAGACTGAGCACGTACTGCGCATTGCCTCCCTTTGAACCGCCAACAATCTGATCATGGCGAATCCGTACGGCGCACACAACGAGGCAATTTGCCGCGCCTCGGAAGCTCGTCCACATCTGCATGCTTATGCGTCCTCGGCTTGCCTCATACGCGTACGTGCTCAGATCTGCACCTGCCTTTAGGACTTATCAGCAAGAATGGGTGTTCAGAATTCCAGTCTCTAATGGAATTAGCAGAAGCATCTACATTGATTGAGGTTGGGAGAGAATAAGTAGTCACAAAGTGAAAATGGTAACGCCATCTGCACTGTAATCCAAGCTCGCTTGTCATACCGCGCTTAAAAACTAGGTGAAACCAAAAGCTAGACATGCAATTTAATTTTTTTAAACAACCCATAATTACATTTATTTGATACAAGCACACTAACATGACAGCAATTCCAGCAATATCTATAAACACATTCGAATAAAGAAGTAATGTATGAAACACTGGAGAATAGTGTTCTTTCGGATTTCTACGAGATGCCTCTCGAAAATCTAAACTTTTCATCCTTATCACATAAACTACCATTCTGCCCTAGGCCAAACAAATGATTAGTTTTGTTATTACTTATAGTAGCGAAACACAAATAAAAATAGTAAGAAATATTTATCTTTTAATCAAATTGTATCAAAATTCTTAAATATTTTTGGCTGCCTGTTGAAAATTCATATTTTACTCACAATTAAATAATAAAACCAATTTTTAAAAGTTTTTAAATTTAAAATTACCCGCTCTTGGTCTACTCAGATGCAAAAAGTGTTGACTAGATGGAGATAGAAGTTGCCTGCTTCCATATAATTTTATATAGCGTTCTAGCATGTTATTTCTTGCTAAGAGGAGTTGTTCGCTGAATAAAAGAATATATGCAAACCTTTGAGATTATTCCCGTTTGTCTTTTATTAACGTTTTCGTCAAAATCTTTGTTTAAATAATATTAGCACTAATTTTGTAGGTATACCTTGCACGATAGAAAATTTGACACGCCACTGAGTAGACCAAAAAATCCTATACTTCGATCGCTTAAGCGATGTTTCTTTTTATTTTAAAGGCGGCTTAATTCATTTACGAACTTTTGCAGCATTAACAGGTGAAATAAAGATACTTGACGATGCATTTACGTCCAGATTATAATAATATTTATTTAAAATATTAAAATAACCAATTCTTTACCGAGTACCTTCAGTTGAACTGCCATTTTAAGCTATCACGTGACAATATCGAACACGATTCACTGATAAATTTTGAGATCGCTGTTTTGATATAAAGTATTTTTCTAATTTTGACATAAAAAGTGAATTTTTTTGTAATCGCAGCAAGTGTCAAAATGATCTACTTTACGCAACCAGTTGCATAATGTTGAACATTATGAAACTGGTTTCGAAAAATGTATTTCGTCACCAGTTACAAAAAGAAAACAAAAATAATCTTTTTTAGATTTAAAGTCAATAATATACATTAATATTGAAAGTTTATATCAAAAATAGAATTTGGTTAAACTTTCAACATAATAATAATAATAATAATAATAATAATAATAATAATAATAAAAATAATAATAATAATAATAATAATAATAATAATAATGTTGTTTTGGACCATATAATAATTAAAACACAATACAAGACAAACAATCCACTTTTTAAAACACAATACAAGACAAACAATCCACTTTTTTGAAAACTAAATAATTTTAATAAACAATATACAGGGTGATTCACATAAGAACCGACATAGAGCAGGGGCATATAGGGGGTCCCAAAATATGGCAATTTAACGCAACTTACCTCTATACCAAGTTGCTTCCCTAAGGAGTTATAGGCTTTGAAAGTGAAGTTATAAATTTTGAAAAAAATCAATATCTCCGTTATTCTTGAACTTAAAGCAACCAAATTTGGTACACTTTGTGGATGTATTTAGGGCGTTACTTGACAGTAACTAGAGTTTAATTGAAATTTGTAAAGGGGGTATACTGGGTGGCGCACCATTAATATTCAACAGAATTTTGTTAACCCTTGATGGATTTTAAAAATCTTTGCTTTGTTTTGTGGGCAATTCAATTCTTAAACTTTTCTTACTCCAGTAATTTTTCGAAAAAACTCATCATTTTCATCAAAAACTCGAATAACTTAAAACGCGCGCTCTAGGTGTGTTATTTAAAATCATCGAAAATTCAAAAGTTGGCTATGAAAATAAACGTCAAACTTGACAATGAAGCAAGTAAGTTGTTCAATTAAGTAATTGTTGTTTGAGTGTTTTTAAAATGAACGGGAAGTTTTCTTTTAACGAGCAAGTTGACATGCTGTTAGTGCTAGGTTTTTGTGAAGGAAACTGTAGAAGAAGTGTAGAAGAATATCGTAGAAGATTTCCTAACCGTATCATTCCCCATAGAGAAACATTTTCTAATGTTGAAAGACGAGCTAGAGAAACGGGCAAGTTTCTCAATAATACTCGAGAACGTGCTGTCGCACTCAGGCCACAAGTTGAGGTAGCCATTTTAAATGCTATTCAAGATGATCCACATATTAGTACTAGGAATTTATCTCGACAAATTGGTATATCGCAGAGTTCTGTGCATCGAGTTATCCGTCGCAATCTACTACACCCTTATCATGTACAAAAAGTCCAAGAACTTTTACCCGGAGATTTGGTTCAACGTGTCAATTTTTGTCAGTTTATTCTACACCAAGATAATAACTTCCAAAAGAAAATTCTTTTTACGGATGAGGCGACTTTCACTCGCAGAGGTATCACAAATCTCCATAACTATCATGAGTATTCTGACGTAAACCCACATGCAATAACTCCTCGGCATTTCCAACGTGAATTCAAAATTAATGTTTGGATGGGAATTATTGATCGATATTTAATTGGTCCTGTTGTTTTACCGAATCGGCTGAATGGTGAAAATTATTTAGAATTTCTACAAAACACCCTTCCGTATCTACTTGACGAGGTACCTTTACAACTAAGGTTGCAACATTGGTTTATGCACGATGGAGCACCGCCTCATTTTAGTATGAACGTAAGAAATTTTTTAAACCACCAGTATCCCAATAGATGGATAGGAAGAGGAAATAATTGCCCACAACGTTGGCCCCCAAGATCACCTGACCTGAACAAATGTGACTTCTTTCTGTGGGGAACGTTGAAAGAATTTGTGTATTCTTCGCCCGTTGCGTCTCAAGAAGAATTATGGAATCGCATTATTCATAAATGCACATCTATTAGGAATAATCAACAGTTATTAGATAGGGTGGATTTTAATTTTCAAAGAAGAATAAATTTATGCGTAAGAGAAAACGGCGATCATTTTGAACAATTTCTTTAATTTATCGATAAACAATTGTTTGTTCTGGTTGTTGTTTAAGTTTTTTGTGTTTATTTTGGTTAGTTGTTAATCCCAGTTTTTCACATTTCAGTATCTGTACTTACTTTAAGTTATTTTGTTACGTATCTAAATAATAATTTGCCAGCCAATTCCTACTGATCACATTAAATGACCTACTTTCTTGTTTGACGTTTATTTTCATAGCCTTTTGACTTTTGAATTTTCGCTGATTTTAAATAACACACCTAGAGCGCGCGTTTTAAGTTATTCGAGTTTTTAAAGAAAATGATGAGTTTTTTCGAAAAATTACTAGAGTAAGAAAAGTTTAAGAATTGAATTGCCCACAAAACAAAGCAAAGATTTTTAAAATCCATCAAGGGTTAACAAAATTCTGTTGAATATTAATGGTGCGCCACCCAGTATACCCCCTTTACAAATTTCAATTAAACTCTAGTTACTGTCAAGTAACGCCCTAAATACATCCACAAAGTGTACCAAATTTGGTTGCTTTAAGTTCAAGAATAACGGAGATATTGATTTTTTTCAAAATTTATAACTTCACTTTCAAAGCCTATAACTCCTTAGGGAAGCAACTTGGTATAGAGGTAAGTTGCGTTAAATTGCCATATTTTGGGACCCCCTATATGCCCCTGCTCTATGTCGGTTCTTATGTGAATCACCCTGTATATACACACTACAAGTCGTTGAGAATAAAATTATTATTGATGTTCTAATCGTGGTTTTAATTCTTAATAATATGATGCACCATTTCGCTACATGCAAGTTGTGTTGAAATTTTGGCCCTCAAGTCGCCTGAGCACAAACTCCTTGTCAAGGTCAGCTTACGCTTCTCCTGGGATCCAGAGAGTGGCTTTGGTGAGCTTGGGGAGCACGTCCACCATTACAACAGCGAGTGTTGCTCCTTCTCATGATTTTAAGGTTGGTACCTTGCTTTTTAGCCATTTCAACGTCAGGTCATCGTCACACGTTACTCTGATGATTTCACCAGAGTGTGTCCAAGACCTGAATGTAAGTGGCTTTTTACAAGGATCTCTTTCATTTGTTATCTTACCGTAAGGGTCATCCTTGTCTCTTATAGCTTATTTCAGGTGGCTCGTGGCTGCATTCTTGTAGCTTATCCCAGACAACTTTGTGGCCCTGTCTGGGTTTTGTCCCTTTCTGGAGCGTTGCCTCGGAAGAGTTGTCAGATCACGGCCTTTTCTTGTCCCTAATTGCGTTGTGCTCCTAGCCTCTTGTAGAAGTAGAAATAGCGTCGCTGAGGGTGGCGGTTGCCGTAGCTCTGCTTGCCTGCATTACCCCTCTTTCTCCTCTTTGCTTCATACCCTCTCCGGGGTCTGTCAATTGGAGGTGAACTACGGTATCTATTCTCTTTTTCTCTGCTGAAGGCGAGCGTTGACGTGCAACCTCCTTGGATTGTTATTGATGTTGTGTTTCCATATGGTTCCCACGAGTAACTGGAGAAGGAAAGGTCGACGACCCACGCAGAGCACCGCATGCACCAGCAAGACTAGATACAAGAGGGTGTCGCCAGGTACCCTCAGGGTAGCTTCTGCTGCCGCATCTGCCCCTGCGACAATTCATCTGTCGGCCCGTTACCATGTTACATATAATAAAAATAATAAAAATAAAACTTGTGTAATAAAAATTGTTGGGAATTTGGAATTAAGGACTATTTTAGAACTACCAGTTTTTATCACTTGTCTTTAATATCTTTTTTATAAATAAAAAGTTCCTTGGTTTATTCGGTCAATAGTTTTGCAATCAATATATTAATAAAAATATGGGGGACGCATACATTTGAAAATTTCTTTAAATATAATAAAAAACCCATCTTTCTGTTTCACAGAGTGTGAAGATGTTGTTGGTAATATCATCATTTTCATTTTGTGCCAATTAAATCTTTAGTTTTTAGCAATACTCCCAGTCGAAGAAATTTGTGATTTGGGTAATCTAACTGATGATCTTGTAAGTTATTTTTAAGATGTAATAAATTACAAATATTTTTTATGCGTATTATAAAATTAATTATAGAATAAGCAGGCAACACAATATACACAACATACTTTTTGTTTGCTAGTCAAGATAGCCGTGTCTGTCAAATTAACGTAGTAAGATTTGAATTCGGCATAAAAAACTATATACTTTTAATATCGTATGATCGTAGAAAAAATCTTGTGTGTAATTCGAGCGGAAAGCTATTTGTTGCTTACGATAAAATGCTGCGTCGCGTGGCAACTTTTTATCTTAATCGGCAAAGTAGCACTTTCCGCTCTTAATACATAAATAGCTTATTATCCTTTTAAGGCAAACAATTTTTCACAAATTAAAAAAATACATTGTAAGTTTTATTTATTTTGACGTAATAGGGTAAAGTTGAAATATAGAATATAACTTATTTTGTAGTTACTAGTCATTACTAATACTCTAATAATATCTTTGAAAACCCCATATAAATTTGTAATCACTTACAAAACGAGGTAATTACATAAAAATACTTTAATTTTACAATGGGCTTTTTATAGGTGTGTATTCAGAAAATTCAGTCAACTATAATTATAATAATTGATCCATAAATTGAAAAACAAAACCTGTATTTTATCATTTTAAACATAAATTAAATAATAAGTGGAATCTTAACAAAGTTAGTGGAAAACAAATACAGTGCTTATTATTTTGTATTAGGCATAGCCGTGCTTTTATAGCGAACATGTGGCAACTACGATACCCCCGCTACGCTACTCTCTCAGTTCGGCTAATATTCCACCACCATATCTTCTAATTTTTGTCAACGACTCGCTGTTGCCCTGTTATTATTTTATTAGCTTGTATACTAGTCGTAATTTTTCGCGGCGCATTCACCATTTTGTCAAAATCTTGCTTTTTTTCCTCAGTTCTACGGATATTCGAGATTGAGATTTTTGAAGTGTTACTATTATTTTATTACCTAGTTTAGTACTAGAAGCTATAAAAAAACTTACCATTAAAAAGCTTCCTTGGTTTATTTAAACGTAAAAAAATCATTTAACTGAATTTTTTTTTATTTTTTCGCAAAGTTGACACAGCAGTTGATATTTATTTATACTTAAATCTATTCGCCTATCCTCAATGGCTGCAAATTTGTCTATAACATCATCGTAAAATTTTCTGATAACTGTTTAACAAGCTGTTTTTCAATGGACATTAGGGCTAAATTAGAGAGTCTGTCTTCACTTGTTGAATTTCGTATAAAACTTTTAATGCGCTTTAAAGCTGAAAAACTTCGCTCAACTGACGCACTTATGGCTGGGTGGTTAGTACTAAATTCACACAACTTGACGAGTTCACAAAGGGACTTTGTGATATAACCAGTTGTTATAAGAAAATTTAACACATTGATAGGCGTCTTTTTATCACTAATTTCAGTTGTTTTATGAACAACACTTAACTGGGACTTTATTGCTGGAATATCGAATATCTATAATTTAATTTTAGTTTAGTTTAATTCGTTAAAGTTTTGAAATCGAAAGTTCATTTCTTGTAAAATATTATCAAAAATTTCGGCGTATAATCGACGATAGGAGGTCTCTCTGTCGCCGATATTATCAATTCTAATTCTCTTTCTTTCAGGTTCTAAGCCAATATTTTGAGTCTTATTCCAAAAGTGTTCAAACTGATCTCGTTTTTTATTCATTTTATTTTTAAAATCTTCAATTTGTTTAATGCAAAAGCCAATCTCATTTGACTTTGTCTGTTAAATGTCGAATAAAATGTCAGTAAAAGGGAAAATCTTTGCAAAAATGTTGAGCAAAAAATTGAAATCAAAGTTTTGTTTGAGCCAATGCAAATACCCTTTAGCGGCAGTAACAGTTTCAGCATCCCATGTTTCTTTAATATCCCAACCGTCTTGAAAAAAGTGTATCAAAGAATCACGGTATTGAAACACTGTTTGCACTAAACGTCAATTGTAATTCCATCGCGTCGGAGCAACTTTTGGAAACATTTTTTGAACGTGAATTTCCAAAGCGCGAGTTCTTTTCGATGACTTTGAAAAGAAGGAAGCCAAACCACTAAGAACAGAAAACTTTGCAATCTTTAATATTATCCATGCTTCGCGATAAAACCAAATTAAGTCTATGTGCTATACAGTGAACGAAAATTGCATGTCTAAACTTCTCTTTCACTTTAGCTTGAAGGCCTCTTAAATGGCCAGCTATTACGGCAGCACGATTGTAGCTCTGGGCAACAAGCTTAGAACCACATTTTAAACTTGACGTAATGTTACAAACAATTTTAAACAATGCATCTGTAGTTCGTTCGCTAGTGACGTCCAAAAATCCTAAGAATCGCTCTTGAGGAATGCTATCCAATACATATCGCACAACAATGGATAATTGACTTAAGTTTGCTATATCTGTGGTTTCATCAAGCGTAATTGATACACAAGGTGCTTTTTTAATTTAACTTTTAATGTGACCCATCACAATGTCGACAATGCATTTAATTAATTCATTTTGGATTTTGTTTGAGGTACCTCGGAAAGTCGTCGAATCAATGAAATTATTTTTTAGGGTATCATCGTATTTTACTAAAAAACTTAGAAGGTCCATGTAATTTCCTCGATTGACCCCTAAAACTTAGTTCATGCTCTCCCAGGAAACAAGTTACATCTATTATTCGTTGTAAGACGTCCCTATTTTTTTTACCCTTTCATTGTGAATTTTGTTGCTTATTTTTAAATGATTGTCCAAACTATGTTCAATGCGGTAGGTCCTGAATGTTTTTTCTTCAATTGTAGCACTTATATGAGATTTGCTATTTACATGTCGTTTTATACTTTTGTGAAAATTATTAAGTCTGTAATACCGACTGAGTTCGAATGTGTTTTTTCGGCTATATTAAAAAGTAGGCAAGGCAAGCAAAACACTTTCTTCAAAGTTTTGCAGCCAGTTAACCATTCATACTTTTCATAATACCCTACGTGAAAATGCCTGGTAAATTTATTTCCTGACTTTTCTACTTTCGTCTCTAAATTGATAGGATCCTTTAGTCAACTAGAATTAATAATGTCCGTTTTCTCTTCAAAATTTCTACTTGAAAATCCTTTTTTCAATAAAGAGTACACAATACAGACACAATTTACCACATTCTTATTGCTCACAGGCACAGTGCATAGTTCCTCCATTTTACAAAAAGAAAAACAACTATGAAAAACAAACCGAAATCTATCTGAAGTCTACGATTTTCCTCACACATCGATTTGCGGTGCGAATTGCAATATGCGTAAGGCGACGTAAAAATCGCTGCCTCTCGACCGTATTTTACGTGTACAAACAGACTTGACTACTGTCGCGGCAAGCGAAATCAATTGGAACATGAGCGGGCTTTTCAAGGGGCGCTTCCGCCGACGGACTCGAAGTATATGGTGTGCGTTTACACAATTAATTTCCTCATGGGTGGTGCGTGCGTTTACATATTACACCAATGAATTGTTAGTACATTTACGAAGTTTACGTAATGTTTTAGAGAAAATATAGTACCTAATTTAATATTAATTTCTATGCATTGTAAACTGAAAAAATATTTATTTTTAAATCTCAAAGTGTAGGGAAGCGGTACTTCCCCCGCTTCCATGGACCGCACGCCCCTGAATTACAATAATTGAAATACGTAAAAACAACAGAAATTACCAAATATTAACACAAAAACAAATAGCCGAAGCAAGTTTTTACTTACGTATTGAATAATTACAAAAACACTGAACTCTCAAATCAACAAACAGGCAAGAATATGTATAATTTCCAAATACTTTTTTCCAAATATTCCGCAAACAATCGCACAGTTGTGCGATTTTTGAATAGCAGAATCTTATACTGTTTTACAGGTAGGGAGTTCAGTGATTCAATAATCGAATTGGTATGGATCGTAGTCATCTTCAATACACATAAATGACAAAGTCACTTGTCACAAACTAATACCGGAAAACAACTTCTCCTTTGGCCAATAATGCAATAGGTATTGAATTATATCCGATATAATTTTCAACACTCTAATTTGTTGCCTACTAAGGAGAATGTCATTCGTGGAACAGCTTCGTCTTTATTAGGACTCGTGAGCAAGCAATAGCCATTCTTGATTCCAATTTCTAATTGACTCTGTAAAACAATAAATTTATCCTTTTAATAACTTTATATGTTTCAAAATAATATTATTGGTAATAATTTCTATCATAATTTGATATATTTTTTTAAAGAAGATACCTGCCAGACTGTTGATGTGCAGTATAATAAGTTGCTTAAATCTGACACTGAAGTAATTATTTTTTTAGTTAAATAGTCTGTATCTGTAACATGTTCAGCGTGGGTTACTTACGGCACTTAGGTCTGACTATGCCCATTGTGCATCCTCCTAAGTTGATAGGCACCTTTTAACTCATAAAGTTTTGATGTAGTTGACAACGTAGCCAAACACAAATCTTCTAATAAACGAGAGTGTCATGCAATATTAGAGGATACTTACCTTCTTGTTCGCACCCCCGTGCAGAGTACGGATTCTGACTTGTCAATGACCAGTCAGAATGCTTGCGATCAGGAGCAGATTCTGACGGGTTAAAATTAAGTGTTTGTTTGCTGTAGTGTTGTCAGGATAACTTAAAAGCTCCCAGGCAACTCTGCCAGGGCCCACAAGAGGAAGGGGGGTAGCTGGGACTAATTCCCGGGGCCCGGGCTCTAGTGTGGGCCCGGCAGCGGCATAAGGGGAGCCCGACAGCTTTGGGTAAGGACGGTTTTTATTTTTGTAGGAGGACTTTTTTTAGAGATTTGACTAAAGAGGAGAAGTTTTTGCTAAAATATTTATTTTTAGAAATTCGATATCGAAAGGGCCTAATTTTTGTATAAAATAGTCGCGAGGCCCGACCTGGAAAATTGTCCCGAGGCCCGACTTGGCTCTCGGCGGCCCTGAACTCTGCAACTTCTTGTTTCATCCCATTTTTCCTTGAATTTCACAAGGGAATGTACTTTAATTAGGTTTTATCACCAACGATAGTGGTTTTATGTAAATGCCATTGTTTTTGGTTAAAACAATACTACTTTTAATAATTTTTAACTACTCTTTCAATATGATATTTGATAAATAATTCTGGTTTTAGTACCTCATGGTTTATCTCATTTACATATAAATATGCAATTAACTTCTGAACCCCAAATTAGAAATTCGAAATAACCCCAAAGCTACGCTGCAATAAAATTTTAATTTAATGAATGCCCACATTATATTAAAATTCCCACAAAATTTATGCAACGAATAATACTTACAATTAATTGTACTGTTTTTAATGAAATTGCAGCATTCAATCAGATACAGTAATAAATATTATAATGACGTTTGTGGCTACTATTTTTGTTGTCGTTGCAGTAAAACCATTCTCGTTTTTGTCAATGTACGCAACACAACAATGCTCCCAACTGAATATAACCAGTCGATATTCAATTACATTTAATTAACAATTTCAATGTGGTTGCGATGGGTCAAAACAAATAATAGAATTTTTATTATACTTAGTAATTATTTGCAGTTGATAGAATAGTCATATAAATTATTAAAGTAAACAATAAACAAATATCTAAATAGATCCAGTGGTTTGACGAAATTTTTGTTAAAAATTAATTTATAAAAAATAAAGAATAATTAAAATATTTTAAATTTAAAAAAGAAGCAGTATTCTACGAAACAATTTAATTTTTATTTACCTCCCATTTTGTAAGTCTAACCCCTACACAAAACGTCGTCACTTGTCAAATAACATCTTAATATCTGGGCGTAATGTTAGATAGTTATAGGAGGGAAATAAAGAAAAAGAAAAAACCTCAAGGTTCGTGTCACAGCAAAGTCGAGTGACCGTTTCCTTCCTGAAAACAACTACTCCCCTGGATAATACCAGACTTGGAGATTTTCTCTTTCTTTTTCTTTTTCATTTTAAATTGGTCACATTTGAGAATAGGAATTTATTTCCTTCAATAATTGCCAGTTCGGGTATTATTCCGGCTTATTCTAGATAACTAGGTACCACAGCGATATTTGATTTTGCTTCCTAAGTGCAAATGGCATTACCATTTTTAAACTTGTTGACTACCTACACTTTCTCAACCAAGTTTAATGTAAACGAGTGAAGGTAACACATCAAGCAGACTTCATTAGAGTTTGAAGTTGAGATTGTCTAATTTTTGCTGATTTGTCTTAATAAGGACGAAACCAGTCCAAGAATGACGTTATCTTTAGGAAGAAGAATCGAAGCTAAATAATTGTATATTAGTAGATAGACAACGTTCATACGGGCTCACATAGGGAATTCAACCTGTAAGAGTGAGAGGTACATATTCAATGGATAAGAGTGAGACAGACGGTCTTAGGGAAAAACGGGGTAGTGGGGGATTAAATTTTGTTTACCGTCGAATAGAAAAATCATGCGTAGTGGTAAAGCCAGAAGGGCCTTAGCGTATATCTCAGCTATCGTTGGTCCGATTTAAACGGGGAAAACGGCATTATAAAGATAACTCAGTATTGATTGGCGTCGAATAGAAAAAATCATGCGCAGTGACAGGGCAAAAGGACCTTAGCGTATATCTCAGTTATCGTTGGTCCGATTTAAACGAGGAAAACGGCATTATGAAGATAACTCAGTATTGATTGACGTCGAATAGAAAAAATCATGCGCAGTGACAGGACAAAAGGGCCTTAGCGTATATATCAGCTATCGTTGGTCCGATTTAAATGAGAAAAACGGCATTATGAAGATAACTCAGTATTGATTGGCGTCGAATAGAAAAAGCATGCGCAGTGACAGGACAAAAGGACCTTAGCGTGTATCTCAGCTATCGTTGGTCCTATTTAAACGAGGAAAACGGCATTGTGAAGATAACTCACTATTGATTAACGTCGAAAAGAATTTTTGCGTAGAACGAAAAGCCAGAAGGGCCTTAGCGTATATCTCAGCAATCGTTAGTCCGATTTAAATGAGAAAAACGGCATTATGAAGATAACTCAGTATTGATTGACGTCGAAAAGAATTTTTGCGTAGAACGAAAAGCCAGAAGGGCCTTAGCGTATATCTCAGCTATCGTTGGTCCGATTTAAATGAGAAAAATGTGGGCATATAGAGAGCTTGGTATAGATTGACGTCGAATAGAAAAATCATGCGCAGTGACAGGACAAAAGGACCTTAGCGTGTATCACGTGGTCCGATTTAAACGAGAAAAACGGGGTTATGTGCACCGAAAAGTTTGACATTTGATGACTGACGTTTGACGTTTGACATTTGACGTTTGACGTTTGACGTTTGACGTTTGACGTTTGACGTTTGACGTTTGACGTTTGACGTTTGACGTTTGACGTTTGAAGTTTGAAGTTTGACGGTTGACGTTTGACGTTTGACGTTTGACGTTTGACGTTTGACGTTTGACGTTTGACGTTTGACGTTTGACGTTTGACGTTTGACGTTTGACGTTTGACGTTTGACGTTTGACGTTTGACGTTTGACGTTTGACGTTTGACGTTTGACGTTTGACGTTTGACGTTTGACGTTTGACGTTTGACGTTTGATGTTTGACGGTTAGTTTCTGCTAGTATCAAGCGTCAAGGTTAACAACCCAGATCTCCGAGAGGAGGCGAATCCTACACCCGGCAATATTTTTTTAAAGTAAAATAAGTATAGTATTCAGTATTGAGATGTCTAGCGAAGAGAATAGACGTAGAATTGAAGAGTTTGGTATAAAAGTTCAAAAACTAAGAAGAGACATAAAATTATATGAAGATAAAAAACAAGTTTTAAGAGATTTGACAAATTTAAGTCTTTGGGAGGATATTGAGAGTATCCACTTAGAAGAATCCAACCGACGCAAATATGGCCATCCTAAAGGCTAATTTCATTATACTTACTACCATATTAAACAACGTACTGTATACCAATGTACCGTTGGGCGTACAACAGATGGCGATACGTTTTGATAATCAAACGGAATGGCGAAAGATGAATTTCTCGGTAGTAAATAATATGAAGCTAAATACGTTTTCCATAGCAATCGATGAAGCAAAGAGATACAAATTAAAATTGATTTTTAATGATGACACTGAAGGAGAATTCAAAGATTGGCATGCTGTTACGACTCCACCCCCACCGATCGATTTAAGTGACATGTCAGAGCCCAAATATTCTAAATTATATGTAGTTAGTTGTATAACACTATCATCTACTTTGTTTATAATATTGAAAATTATTGTAAAAATTATAAATAAAAATTTTTATTCTTCTTGTAAAACGAAAATAAATGCATGAAATTAATAAGGTGTTTCAATTAAAAAACATTTCCTTTTTTTTTTTTTTTTTTTTTTTTTGTAATGGGATGGCATCAGACATTTCCTTTTATAATCATTTATTAATAACAAAAATTACAAAGGTAAAACAGTGTTAAGGAACCATTGACGTAGACTTTCGACGTTCTTCCGGGTACATTTAAATGATCCATTGGCGTGGTACATGCAGGTTTTGGAGTCACTACTGAATTTTTCTGTTCCATCGAACTTGCATACATCCACTATTATAGGACGTGACACGTGACACTTTTTTAGTAAAAATTCGGCTTTTTCACTTCCTCGCACGTAAATACAATCAGCATGGTTTAGTAAATATGTTTCCAGAATCGAGTTTAACTTGGAATAATCCACGTCTCCAGAGGAATAGTTGACCCCATGAATATGTTTCTCAACATATCTAGCGCAAATTCTATCAGGCGTATTTAGGTTAGAATAAGGTGTAGGCGGTGTGAACAAAGCGTGGTATTGTTTACAACCAATTGCGATACTAAATTCCTTCGGATGAAAAATACCGTCGATGCAGAAGCCTTGGATGTCAACGAATGCGATCCTCATGATGACAGAAACGAGACTGAACATATTATTATTATATAATACTCTTAACTACTTCCGTAAGAGGACGATATTCCATCAAACGATCATGAATTATGATGCAATATGCTTTGGTATTAGCGGGGAATCCTGTATCTGCTTCTATTTCCAATTTTACGTCAACCGTAGAAGATTTCATGGTCTCTTCCTGCTTTGAACAATCAATTACAAATAATGCGTAGCGTTTGAACGCTTCATAGTTTAGAAGAGCCGTTTTCGGTGTACCGGTTATATAGTTTGCATTAAATTCTGTGTAGTTGTAGTGAGCAATATATATATATATATATATATAGGGTATCGCAATAAAATTCCGATAAACGATGAAGGTAGTTCAACAGGCTCAGACGTTGCCCATAAGCAACTTAGATTTTAATACGGAAAAAACTGAAAGTAAACATGGTAAATTATTACCTAATTCGTTTCGTGCTATTATATGTGGACCTAGTGGATGCGGGAAAACGAACGCAATGATGGCGCTTCTTTACGATCCGAATGAAGCTAAATTCAAAAATGTTTATGTTTATTCAAAGTCATTGTACCAACCAAAGTATCAATTGCTGAAAGAAGTTTTATCTGGTATGAAGGAGGTGGGTTATTTCCCATTCAAAGACAACGAAGAAATTCTAAGTCCCAACGATGCTAAACCAAATTCAATATTCATATTTGATGATGTAGCATGCGATGGGCAGCAGAAAATTCGTGAATATTACTCCATGTGCCGACACAAAGATATCGATGCTGCATATCTCTGTCAAACTTACTCTAAAGTTCCAAAACAGATAGTGAGAGATAACTGTAACGTAATTGTGGTATTTAAACAGGATGAGATTAACCTTAAACATATTTTTGACGGACACGTATCGCCTGACATGACCTTTGACGATTTCAAAAAGGTATGTTCTGAATGTTGGAACGATCGATACGGCACTCTTGTAATCGCAAAAGACTTTGATCTAAACGATGGCCGATATCGTAAAGGTTTTGATAAATATATAAAAATGTAGGTGTCATACGATACTCATTACTTGGCGTCAAGATGTCGACGGATGCAGCTCGCAAACGTTCTATTCGAAGAAAGTACTTGGCTCTGAAACTAGGTCGAACGGAGGAGGATGAATCTATTAATAGATTATTTAAACCAATTGCCGAACCTCTGAGAAAAATTCCAAAAAATTCAAATAACTTGTTAAACGTGTCAAAGATCGAGCCGAAAACAGAGTTAACAAATCAGCAGGATTTCTCTTTGTCTCATTTCAATCCACAAACAGCCTCATCGCCACACCAAAAAATAAAAAACATACCGATAGACACTATAGTTGAAGATGATGGAGGTAGTACCCGTGAAGAATTTAGCGAAGGTGATGAACCTGAACATTCTGAAGAACGGATGTCACCAGGAGTAGTTGAGCAATACCTTGAACAGTATCCGCCAATGAGTCAACCATACATTCAAGATTTTTGGAATAAAGATGATAAAATTGATCCCGTGTATGGTCCTATTTATGAACCTGGAAACGATTGGTGGTATTTAGGTGACAAGCGCATAGACTTTGACAAAAAGATGGGAAGTATAAAAATCCTAAGTTCTGATGGAAAGTGGTATTATGCAAATGGAACACCAGGATTATATCAGCTTATTTTCTACAATGATCCTAGTTATACAAAGGAGGATTTGGCCCCCTATAAACAATTTTTAGAAATGTCTAAGGTACACCGAAATTCTTTAGGAAATTTGAAAGGTACAAGGAGAGACAAATATTTAAATATAATAAAACCTATGTTTATACATGGTGGTAAAGGGATCGTCGTCAAGTACTCTGGTAAAGGTATGGTAAATAAAAACCAATTAATTTACAATAAGAAGCCTATAGAATATGTTTATTGGGATGATCCCAACGAACTTTGCGATCGATTGAAGTTGTTGGCTTCGAAGAATGCTGGAAATACTTCGGTAAACAACGAAATCGTCAGAATAATCGACGAACTTCGAGAAGCAGATATCATATATTAGAGTACATTACATATTATAATCATTTTCATCATGAGTCTCGATAAGTTTGGACATAGACAAAGTTCTAAGGCGGTGGAACCATTGCTTAAATTAACGCAGATGGAAAACAGTTTTAAAAATAATTATAGCATAAACAAAGCAACATTGGACAAGTTAAATGACAGTGTAAACGTTATCACGGATAAAACTATAGACCTTATGCATATGGCAACCAAAAAATACGTAGATGATGCGATTAAAACAAACAAAGGATTCCTTCGAAGTGATATAGCAAAAATTAAAACTGACACAGACAACGAATATAATGCTAAAATACAATCACTTAATACAGTTTTGGAATTCAACCAAGCAGATTGATTAAATTTCAAAATTTTATGAATCTTAGTTATAATTAATCCATTAGCCAACATTTGTTTTAAATTTCTATAGTGAACTGTGTATTCTTTTTTATCCGTAAGGGTTGTAAGTAATTTTGGTAATTTTGATCCTGGTGGAACGCAGTGTTCAGCAGCAAATGGAAAATCTTTATGTTTGTCATGCAGATCTCGTGGGTACGATAAATCAACTTGCAAAACGTACCCTACGTTAGAGTCATCCGGTATTGACATCACATCAAAATTTTCGGTGTTATCGACCCAGCTGAATCCTCCGTAGGGTAGTAATTCACACATAGCTTTCCCATATAAATTATTCACGTCTAGGTACATTAGAAATTTTGAAGGTTTCGTGGGATCATACTCAGCCATATATTTGTTATTAGCCTCTGAATATCGGCTACTACACACCGATATTCCACCTCTTATGGCGCTTTCGTAAAACATAACCATGTCTAGATCCTTGAGAATTTCTAACTTACATCTAGTATACTTGAGCATACAGTCCCAAGTATAACCAGGCATAGTGTAATACCATGCAGGATCTAGACCGTACGTCTTAAAACAGTTTTTGCGAAATTGTTCGAAAACATCCGCAAGAAGCAGAATTACAGTTTTTAAATATAGGTCTGAGTATTGTCCCAAATCCTGAATGTTAAATTTTTGCCAACTTTGCTGTGCATGAGCGTATTTCTCAGCACTAATATGTTCATCGTTTAATTTATTGTAAAAGTGTTGAATTGGTGGTAATGAAGTCTCGTTTAATTTTTCCAAAGAATCTATATAATCGTAACAAAAAACTCCTTTGCGTGTTAACAATTCAAATTGATTATTAGTTAAATTTGGAAATTCGCGTTTTAAAATTTTCTTCTCTGAATTATCTAAAATTGAAGCTAATTCATCAAGAGATGTCCCCATGAATCGCAATGAATCGATAAAACGTAATTTAATGTTAGTTTCATCTGATTGAAGAGTAAATGAAATATATTTATCCTTATTGATTGGAAGTAAGCTCAAACATCCCTTTTTACATAAATTCGAAATCATGAAATGACTATCGTACCCACTTAGGTTGTGAAAGACCACTGGCACAACAAACAATTTTCGGAAATTCAGATTGCATGCTTGGTGCGAAAATCCCCTAAAGGATCCGTTAAAGTGGTCATGGTCCCTTACAATTATGTCCTTGGAGGAAAACTGTTTATTACATATATGACAAGTTTTTGCCTTACATGTATCTGGTTTTTCAATCATAGGCACATTTGTTTTTATTTTAGAATTTACAAATTTTGCTACATCTTCCATTCGATCTGCAAACCAATCCATGCAATCCTCACCGCGATAACTATCGAAATAAGAAAGGCTGTCATCATATGAACATTTTACATAGTAGCCTGCACTATACGCAACATGTTTTTGATATTTTAAAGTTTTAGTTATACTAGGTTGATTAAGATTTTCTAATTGACACTCAAAATCAGCATAAACGACAAACGGGGTAGTTTGCTGATATGTAAAGTTTCGAAATTCAACAAAATCAAATTGAGGAACACTCATTTTATACTTATTTAATTTAGAGCAAAGTTTTTCATGTTCAGCTAATTTATCTTTAGTAGTAAAATAATTTAAACATCTATCACATATATATTTTTTATTATGATTTTTATTTAGTTGCAGTGAAACTAATCGTGATAAATCTTTGATCCAGCATTAATGATATTTAATCTCCACGTCTACATCATCAACCGGTGGAGCATCGTAATCATTTAATTTTGGATAATATTTATTTTGAATTAAAAGTAAATTAACATGCTTCTCTAATTTATTTTTTGTTAGTCTAGCCGGTACTACTACGTAAGATGAACTGTTTTTTGATTCTTTTAATTCTAATGCGTAAACGTTTACCGAAATTTGGTTTATTTTTTCAAATTTTGGAATTTGACTTAATTCCATTGGACAATCTAATCCCTCTGTTTGTAGAAATTGTTTGTAATATGGATACGAGGAGGTTCGATCTGTATTTTTACTAGCAGGATAAAGAGCACTAATAATAGACCAATAAAAGCAGGCCTGATCGGTATTTTTAATATTAATGCAAGCTTGTTTTTTTAAAATTTCCTCAGGTAATTTAATGTAAGACGACCCGTTTCCCATTTCATATTTATTTACATTTACTGCTAATGATACGATTTTACTTAATGCCCACCCACTATCTTTCTCCGCAAATTCCTAAAATTTATTTAAAATTTTATCTTGCACATTATCTTTAAACCACTCTGTTATTTCAGTCGATTTATCAATAACAGCATTTTTCGTATTGAAATATTTTAAATCTAAAATCTCATTATCGTTAGATTTTTTGATGAATTCGCCACAAAATGTAGTATTAACTTTAAGTGCTTGATTTGCTTTTAAAAATTTATTAGTTTTATTTTTAAAAATAACTACACAATCTTCCAAAAATGTGCCTAAGTCCTTATGACGTAAATTAACTATAATTCCAGTTGTAGCTCTACTTTTAAAACTAGATTCTACATTAGCCCATTTGACTCGTTGCCCCAATTTTGATTGTATGCCCATACCAATATGTCTATTCAAAATTAATTTTCTAAAATGTTTAAAATGTCCCACATTAGTTTCCAATTTACGTAGAGCACCAATAGATAAATTATATTGCCGTCTACTACGAATTGCTTTATTACATGATGTAATCTGTCTTTGTAATCGTTTTAGCCAAATCTCAGCATCTCTAATTGTAAAATTATCGAATAAAATTTTCCTAAGTTTTTTTTATAGCCGACAATACACCGTCAGATTGTTTAATAACACTAAAAGGATTCATTTTAACACTGGCAAATACAAAATATTAAAAAAATCGCTTACCCTTTTATCCTTAATTTTCGATTATTTCAAAAGATGCCGCTGGTTGTTGTTTGCCAGTGTCCACTGCACCCCTGTAGACAATTGCGTATCTTGACGCCGTGAAATGTTTGATGTTTGGCCGGTATAGTTCCGTTACTCTATTTGGTAAAAAGGTCACTGCGTGGTCCAATTCTAGCAACACTGATTCCCCAAATTTTCCTTTGGTAATTTTGGCTGCTAAGATGGTGTGCGGAATGCCCAAAGGTAGAGTACTCAGCTTCACGACGGGTTTATTCTCTTTAATTAAAGAACATTCATTTAGTGCATTTAGATTCATCTAAAAAAATTCATACTTTAAACATAGGATAGGAAAACTAAAAGCAAAATAATTAATGCGTGAAAAATTATTTATAAAAAATCTATGATTTTAAAATTTACTTACTTTTAAATCGATAGTGTTGGGGATCTGTAGATTGGCAGATAATCTATATAGTTGTAGTTGATTGACGGATGATTGACCGTTGATTGACGAATGATTGACAGTTGATTGACGGATTTATCTAAATAAAGAACAATCTTTTTTAGTTTACTAAAAATTATTAATTTTAAAACTTTTCAAAAAAGTTCAAAAATGTATTTTTATAAAAATCAATAATTAAAAATGTAGCTCGTTTTCTCAAAAGTACAGAAATAGAAATAATTTAAAAAATAAAAAACAAAGAGCATTTAGAAAATCTAATATCAAAAGTACAGAAACAGAAATAATTTAAAAAATGAAAAAACAAAGAGCATTTAGAAAATCTAATATCAAAAGTACAGAAATAATTAAAAAAATTAAAAAACAAAGAGCATTTAGAAAAAAGAAAATCGTTTTTTCCCTAATTTAAGCTAAGCTTTAAGATAAAGAGAGTGAAAAATCAATATTTCCTACCTTAATACACAAAACTAATATTATTCACTTTAGATCTGCTTTTGTTGGTGGTGTAACGTGAAATGAAGAACGCTAGCTTATCCCCCTATTTATACCCACATAGTTATCAGACGAAAATTCTAGAAATTTCCAACTTCACCAACAAGAGATATGTTTTCCTATAAATATGGTTTCAGCGGTGTGAGAAAGTTTCTTATCAAAATTCTTACTTTTACAAGTGTGGTTTGGGATTATACTTTTATCATTTTTTCACGGATATGCGCTTCCTGTAAATTTTGTTTAGGCGTTTGATAATTTTCTTATCAATTTTCAAGTTTCAACAATTGTGGCCTGTTATCGGTGTATGTGTTGTTTAAAATTTTATAAATGTATGATACAGAATGTCCCATATTATTGCAAATCAATATCCGTTTTGTCTATGATCTTTTAGGATGAATATGATTTTTCAGGTGGGCTATATTTACACAGGTTGTTGGACTAGGGTGCTCCCAAATATTTAAATTTTCGGTATCTACATAACCCCGTTTTTCTCGTTTAAATCGGACCACGTGATACACGCTAAGGTCCTTTTGTCCTGTCACTGCGCATGCTTTTTATTTTACACAAGTTGTTGGACTAGGGTGCTCCCAAATATTTAAATTTTCGGTATTCTCTACATAACCCCGTTTTTCTCGTTTAACTCGGACCACGTGATACACGCTAAGGTCCTTTTGTCCTGTCACTGCGCATGCTTTTTCTATTCGACGTCAATCAATACTGAGTTATCTTCATAATGCCGTTTCCCTCGTTTAAATCGGACCAACGATAGCTGAGATATACGCTAAGGCCCTTCTGGCTTTTCGTTCTACGCAAAAATTCTTTTCGATGCCAATCAATACTGAGTTATCTTCATAATGCCGTTTTTCTCGTTTAAATCGGACTAACGATAGCTGAGATATACGCTAAGGCCCTTTTGTCCTGTCACTGCGCATGATTTTTTCTATTCGACGTCAATCAATACTGAGTTATCTTCATAATGCCGTTTTCCTCGTTTAAATCGGACCAACGATAGCTGAGATATACGCTAAGGTCCTTTTGCCCTGTCACTGCGCATGATTTTTTCTATTCGACGCCAATCAATACTGAGTTATCTTTATAATGCCGTTTTCCTCGTTTAAATCAGACCAACGATAGCTGAGATATACGCTAAGGCCCTTCTGGCTTTACCACTACGCATGATTTTTTTATTCGAGGGTAAACGAAATGTAATCCCCCACTCCCCCCACTACCCCGTTTTTTCCTCAGACCGTCTGTCTTACTATTATCCATTGAATATGTACCTCTCACTCTTACTCTTACACGTTGAATTCCCTATGTGAGCCCGTATGAACGTTGTCTATCTACTTATATTTTTTAGTTATTAAGATTAAATATAAATTAAAAGGACCGATTCTTGTAAAGATTCGATAAATATTATCATTTCACGAGATATTCGTATATACTCGAATTTAACAGTAAATCGTAAATCTATATATAAATAGGTAAATGCAAAATGATTCTGTACAATTTTTTTGTGAACCGATATTCTTTTTTTAAATTTTATTTAGTAGCTACTGACGAGCTTTACTGTTAGAAAAATTTGGAAATAGTTTTTTTTCCAATCTTCGATATATGAAATCCATTGATCTACAATTACGAATAATGATTGACTAATAAAGTTACCCTATAGCGAACATGATCACTCTTTAATTTCGAACCGACATGGACAAGAGGCGGCTCGTGGCCTAGTCTACGAGGAGGCTACGGAAGCTACATTTGAAATATATAATATAAATATATATTTCTATTAGAATACAAAAAGCAGAAATATTACATTGTATTCTAATAGAAATATATTTGTATTAAATATATAATGTCTCTTCGTCGACTAGGCCACGTGCCGCCATGTCATGGACAATATTACATGGACGAATAGAGGATCGTAAAAAACAAAAAAATACTTCTTCCCCATGCATTCATCTTCCTCTGCCACGTCTAAATGGTAAGGGATAGAAAATAACTAATAGCGGGCAATAGGCCTCGTCTGAAATTATTTCAAAACCCTCAGCTTCCCCCCCGCCTAGTCCCTCCCCCACTGCTCCCCTCTACTTCTTCCCACCACTTTTCCACACCACTTCTGCACCACATCCCAGGGGAGATCAATATGTAGGTAGAACTAGTAGACTTAGGAACATGAACTTCGGGTACGATGGATTGGACTTTAAGGCCAAACAAATTTCACTTTGTCTCACCCCCTACCCCCTCCCTCCATATGAAAAAATAACTTTAAAATAGTTTTTTTCGAAATTAGACCCGAAAGTCGCACACCTTTGGGTTCTGGAGATTTTCGATCCACCTCCTCCTCCTCTACTCCCTCCACGCACGGTTGTACAGATGACCAAAATGTAAAATATAATCCGATTTTCGTTACTACCTTCCCCTACCATAAAAAAGTTGACAATTGATTTTATAACGGATATCAATGATTGGAACAGTAATATACAGTGTGTCGCATTTAAGATGAAGACACCCCTATATTTTGTCTATCTAAATAAATACAGATTTAAAGTTTTGCACAGTCATATAGAGTGATGGTTCACATTTTTAAAGATATTTAACTGAAATTTAAATTTTAAACGCGGCCTACTGTGAAACAGGGTAAATTTTCGATATTTCGCGTTAGAGATATCAGAAAAAGTTATTTAAAAAAGTTGTTCCAAATATTATTCTTACCCCACATACCAAATTTCATGACAAAAATCGCATTTTTATTCGATAAACTAGTGTGCCATGGAAAGGAATAATTTGACACTTATGAAATCATTAATGTCAAAACATAAGGGTGTCTTCATCTTAAATGCGACACACTTATTATCTGGACGTTCTTTGGGAGGGACCATTGATCACTCGAAGGACAAGTAACTTCACACACAAGAAGCAGAAATGTGAAGAAGAAATGTCAAGAAGAAGAAATGCCAAGCAGAAGATATGTCAAAAAGAAAAAATGTCAAGGAGAAGAAATGTTAAGAAGAAGAAATGTAAAGAAAAAGAAATGTCAAGAAGAAGAAATGGCAAGAAGAAATGTCAAGGAGAAGAAAGTCTCATTAATCAGAATCAGAAAAAATGTGTTTCATATCATTAAATGAGGGATTTTAAATTTTGAGTTACTTTTATTTTATTAAATTTATTTTCTTATTTAATTATAATGGTACTGAACTATATATTTTGTATATAAAAGTTTATGGTTTATACAATGAACAAGTTTATACAATGAACAAATATATAAGAACAAAAAAAAATATTAGAAATATACAAATGCATATTATACACGTTTTTCTCAAATTTTCAGTAATCATTATGGTCGAATTTCGACCACTGGGCGAACACTAGTTTTAATAAAACTCTCTAGATTCGATCTAATTGTAAGTGATAAAAAATGCTATGTTTCGGGTAGAGAGACGGAGTACCCATGCGAAAGGTACGGTGTTCAAATTCAGAATGAGTCTAATTAAACTGTTTTTTTTTTAATTTTACTTTATCAATTAGTAAAAGTTAAAAATTATTTTTAAAATAGTTATTTTATCCCAATAACTTCTAAATTATTTTATTAAAATTTTGTAGGCCTTTCGTTAGCGGATCGTAGAAAAAGCATACTGTACAAATTGGGTGAATTGTTCGTATCGCAATCAGACAAATGAACACTCCGCCTACAGCGTCGTGCTCAATCTGCGTCATATACTACTATTTAGCTTGTATAAATACTTTATCCAATTTTTGAAGATCGTATCTTTTGAAAATAATATACGAAATTAGGTACATACTTAAAAAATCCTATCACCGTAATCAAGTCAGTTTTTACAAAACGTATTATGGTTTCCAGTAAAAAAATATGCACAAAAACGAATCAATCCCTTTATTATTTGTTATTGTTTTTGAAATTGTAGGTGTTCGTTTTTGGAACGTTTTGTCATATTTTTGAAATAATATTTTCACTTTTTTTTTAAATATTTTCGTGCCTACCAAAACTATTTCTGTTTTAACAAAAAAAAAAAATATTGGCATACCGGATTTTGAATATGAATTAGCATCTCTGTTTTTATCACTCAATGCTTTGACCTGACTATCGGTTGCGAAACCAGGAAGTGGATTTAGAGAAAACAATTTTGAGAAAAATATTTTATTAAACTATGTTAAACGCAGGTTGGTTTCTTAGATATGTAACGTATTAGGTCCGTTTTAAAGTGCCATCTTAATGTTTTCTCTACGATTGCTATCCAAATTATGCTTTTGCGCTCCGAAATTGTCTTTTTCCGCGAACTAACATTAAGTGACAATTTTTGCCTCTCTACACATTTTTTATGATAAGAGGTACAGTGGAATTCCGCGCACTAATGGGCAACTCTGTATGTATTGATATGAAGTCGGTTCCTAAGCATACCTCCAATCAGAATCTCAATTAGTATAGATTGTAGAGGTAATGAGAACTATCTGTTTATAGAAAGTGTCCCTCAAAATGTATGATATTAAGTTGGCGTTAGGCATTCGAACATACCTGTCCAAATGGCTGCCTGTTAGGCAGGTTGTTGGTATCTCAATTTATTTAAACTCAACTTTTACAATAACTATACAACTGATAACTTTATATAACGTCTATCATGAAACTGACTGCCTGACGTCAGGATCACCGACTTATATAGCTTGCTTTTGCCTTCTCGAACTATCCAGAATTTTCTTGACGTGGAATGACATTTCTCGAATATTCTCTTCTTCTGTTACTCGTACCTTTACTTATGACGACTGCAGCACGCTACAGGGTGCTGCGTAACATTCAAAAAATATTGACAGCCAATATTTTTTTTATTTGAAATAAAATCAATAAGATCTCTCATAATAAATCGCAACTGTCAGTGAATTTATTCAAATAATTAAATTTAATTTTAATTATTTAAGTGTATTTGTCGAGTTTTATAGAATATCGTCGTTGTCTCGGTGAAATCTCCTATGTACATTTAATCAAAATTTTTAGTAGACGTAAAAACGTAACAATTTTGTTCAGATGCCTTATACGTATTACGCACAAGGGAGGTCTAGAATCACAATATTTTAAAAGAAAATTACATGGGAGGTTTCGCTAAACTGTACAGAATGTTAGTTTCTATAAACTGGTACAAAAATCTAAAAATGTGATAAAATATTACATAGGAGGTTTCACCGCAACGACGATATGCTATTACGTTACACCAGAATACGTTTGTAGCGTGGCGGCACTGCGTCTTATTGTACAACCATTTATTAGAAGGTCCTACTATTCCCATTCGTCATAAACTCATTCACCGTAATTCATTCCACGTCGTCGATGGTTAACCGCTAGTCCCATAATAACACGGTCCATGGTGGACCGTCCAGCCGTCACACATTCACAACGTGATCGGAGACATCACTGCTTAATTGCCAAGAGTTTGTAGATGTACACTAGTCTCGCGGCTAGCATCTCCAGCGACCTTATGTTCATACTGAAAAAACATATAGATGATCAATTTGTGTAACTATACCCTGTCAAATCCATCCAGACCCTTAGAAAACCATCTTGTTTGGAATGGCTAGTACCGTTTGAAAACTCCGAAAGCTACGGGCTCTAGACACACAAACATACGATTTGCATTGAAGAAGATACACGGAAAAAATCACTAACCGTTAGCGAACTTTTACTTATCGCAAATAAAAAGTTGTATACTATATGTATATTATAGTAAGTAGAACAAGATTCCTGAAATTAGTCACCTGTAGTTAGTGAACAGTTTAATTAGTTTTTAGACGACCTACAGTTAGTGAACTGTTTACTTATGGTAGTATATGTATGTATATTAGTTTCTTACTGTAGGTACACTTTACGCTACTAATGGGTTTTGGTTAATATGCCGCTAGTTAATTGTTTTATTGTGATAAGTGATTTTTGTTTTAGTGGGTGGTATATATGTATTTATGATCTTAAAATATTTATAGGCTTTAAATAGATATTTTATGGGCAAAAGGCCATGCAGGTATAGTCGGCAATGAATGTGTAGATTTAGAAGCGAAAAAGGCATGCGATAAGAAATCGTTGACGCAGGTGCCAGTTTATCTAGATTTAGTAAACACATATAAAAAAAAAATAAGAAAAAACTGGGAAGCAAATTACAAAAAATACAGCTTTAACTCTAATAATCACTATTTTACTATCCATAAAGAATTGCCTAGGGTAATTCCTCTTATTGATATATTTGGATTAAATAAATTCCAGTCTGGGAACATTACAAGGTTGAAATTTAACCATGGGCGCTTCCCTGCCCATCTTTTTAAAATTGGCCTACTGGATTCCCCTATATGTACATGTAATAGTTTCTCCACTGCAGATCTTAATCATATTTTTTTCAATTGTTCAAACAATTATAATTCAATTATCCAATTGTATAAAATGCTCATTAATATAAATATATTCCCGCCCTATAATATTACGTACCTACTTGCTCTTGAAAATAAATCAATTTATACATATCTCACTAAGTTCCTATCATCAATTAACCTACTAATATAATTTGTTTTTGAAAATCATTTTAATAAAGTTTTTGTATATATATATATATATATATATATATATTCCTCATTTTGTGGCAAACAGACTTAGTCTAATGCCATTCTCTCTCTCACACACACACAAATAGATATTTACGTGTCAAGCTCAGAAAGTAATACTTTACAGGGCGAGCATGCAAGCTCTGTAAATACACTTTCCGAGTGTGGCGCGTACAATAATGTAGGAACAGAATATTTATTGCTCAAAATTTATAACAAAACTTAACTCATTTATTATTAATATTTATGTTGAATGTGAAGTTATACAAAGTACAATTATTATATGTTGATGTTCCGGTCAATTTAGGAATCATAATATTTGTGTTATCAATAATATTGGGTTTTGTTTATTTTCTACGCTAAGAATTTTATTTGCTGTTTCTACTTTGTTCTGAATTGAATCTTCGATGTAACCTTCTGCAACGGCCGAAGATTTTCATCCTCCGTAGTGTTTCAAACTTGTTAAATTTCCACCTCCATATACCCTTCGAAAATTCCTCTGGCTAGATGCTGGTATTTTGTCTTTAATTAAAATTTTTGACATACAAGCTCGGGAAAGTAGGTACTTTGCCGAGCAGTTATGTCACTTTTCCGAACAGTTATGTTAATTTTCCGATCTAGACCGGCAACGACGCACTTTCCGAGCTAAAAAATTTGAGTACTCAGGTGTTTTGAAATAATATCAATTGTTACAAAAATACGAAAAGGGACAATATAAAAAGATTTCCAAATACCACAGTGAAAAATACACGACTGATTATCAAAAAATACATAAGACTTACATAATAATAATAACCACAAATAATAACAATAATAGCCGACCTTACCCTGTACAAACTTTATTTCTGGGGTTAAAATTCACTAGTAAGGGATAATAATATTATTATTATACGTGAAAATGGCACGGTTTTAATACACTCATTAACAAATATTTAATACTTTTGCATTGATAAGTGTAGGCATACCTACACTTATCACAAAAACCCTGTACGCCGGTGGCGTACCCAGGATTCATTACTGGGGGGGGGGGGGGGGGGGGGGGGAATATGGTAAAGGTAAAATATAGCCCCCGCGCAGGGGCTACCTTAGGCTAACCGCCGAAGGCAGAAAATTTTGGGTTTGCCACGCCCAATTTTTACTCAGGAGCCGTTAAAATCGTTTAAAAATCACGCTTCGTCACCCTCTTGCCTCTTGAATGGGAATTTTTACTTAAGAGTCTTTAAAATCTACAAAAAAAATATGCCTTTTTTCCAAAATTCTCCCCTCCACTCGCTCCGGTCCTGTGCTCACCGAAAGTGACCAGTTAAGGTACCATTTCGGTAGGCGCGACAGACGACAACCGACGCGAGAGACGACAACAGACGCGACCGAGAGCGGTTTCTTCACGTCTGAAACATATGCAATTATATGAAACACATTTCGCACGGTGCGACACTCCTTGACGACACTTTGGATAAGTCTCCGGGCAAAGCGTTTGCTGCCTGTCGCACTTGAGGTCACTGTCCTCAGACATTGCTTGTATTTGGAGGTGATTATTCGATATTTTATAGAATTGGTAGTTGGAAATTTCTTTCTATCTAGGCAGTGTTGCCAGATGCTGGAACAGTATGGGTGAAAAAAAAAAAAAAAACCGTAGAACAGTAGATTTTAATGCAGGGGGAAATAATTATAATTTCCAGTGTAGTAAATAAAGAAAAAAACAAGTATATAAGAAACGAAAAATAATTTTTTTTTTACCCAAATCAGAAAGTAAACAAAGAATAAAAACAAATAATAACATTTTTAATATATACTTAACGTACGGAAACAAAAAAAAAACAATTAAAAATAATAGGTACCCACTTCTTCTAGATCAGTCTGAATCAGATAATTCAAAATCGTTGTGTTTGGAATGCATGTTCTTTTTATGATGCCCTATTAATTCTTTGTTTCTTTTTAAATAAAAACATAATGATTATGTTGATGTTTTTTTTTCTGGAGCCAACCTACAGTAGTGGATGCTTATTACGCTGCTTTTACTTCAGCAGATTTACTAGAGAAAATATTCTTTGACCATTTGCTGAAGAATGAGGCAAACTTAATAAATAAAGAACAAAATTTGCTAGAGACAAAAACAGGGGATCTACTTCTACAACAGTAGGTCTGGCAACGCTGGATCGTTCCCTCGAATGGTTGTCTTTGGGGTATCTATTCTTGAATCTCAGGGAGTAGAAATTTTGAGGGAAGAATGAGACAAAAATACATTTTTTTGCGTTGCAGATAAAGAGGAGAAACCGGTTTTCTACTTCCTCGAATTCAAGAATAGCTACCCAGGTGTCGCGCTACCTGTCTCCTTGCTTCCCAAATGTACGGAGCATAACCATCATACATCTGTCGTCCTTGAGGTCGCCTCGGTGGTCTCCTGTCTCCTAACGCACCTACCGAAATGTTCGGTTCAATGAAACGCCACAGTCGCTGAACAGAGTCTATGAATACTTGACTGTCCTGCTCAATGCAATGCAGGACGTCTAGTAGTCTGGTCACTTTATATACCCATGTATAATGTCAATTAATGTTTCCTGGCTTTTCTGGGGGGGGGGGGGCAAAGGGGGCAATTGCCCCCCCCCCCCTGAGTACGCCACTGCTGTACGCTCATGAAAAATGTGTATGACCTGTAAGCTTTGACCGTCCGATACGAAAGACAACAAGTTAACGCAAACAAGAAATCAGGTTAATCGACTCTTAGTTCGTTGATGCTTCGGTGATGATCAGTTCAGTACTTACTGTATTAAAGGATTTGCTAGCCGTAAGTGAATGTTTTTTAACTATAACCAAAAGTTAACTAATGGTAAATATATGTGATTTTAGGAAACTTTTTTACTTGTGACAGAAACACGTGTTTAGAAACATACTTTTTCTTATGGTAATTGATTTATTTTTTGAAATAGTTAAAAAAATAACTGTGACAATCGTATTTTTTTCAAGTAAATAATTTATTTGGCACTGTTTTTTCCGTGTAGGATTATTGGTGCTTTGTTAGTTTAAAAAGTGAATACTAGTTATTGTAATATTTGTTTTGTTTCGTATAATTTAAAAACTATCTATAAACATTCTTAGTTATAGTCCGCTGACTTTTCTTTCCATATTATGTAATATTGTTATGTTGGAAAAAGCGAGGAAAATTCAAATAAATAAAATACGGGTGGCCTATTAGTGTCCCATTTAAAGAAACCTAACTTTCCTGGAGAACCCTGTAAAATTAAAATTATTTTTAATTTGTTGCCTTTTCTGATATACATCTCGCTGCATAAACATCAGATCAAAGTGTTCCCGGTGGCCCACCCTGAATATTCGTGTATAATTAAACCACAATTACCTAGATTAGATTACCTCTAAATATTTAATTTTAAATACCACAATTATAAAATTGAAAACAAAGACCTAACCTCAAAAAGTTTTTAAACTCGATCTTTTTGGTATTATTACTATTTAATGGTTTTATCAGGTACCTAAAGACGACGTCGTTTTAATTATTGGTGTTAAATCCATCACAATTAATAAATGTCGCTAATTACTAGGCAACCTTGCCACATGTCAAACTAGAAACGTAACATTTTAAAATTTACAGAGCAGGATTTAACATTTTTCACAAAATCGGGTATAAATTTACAAAATATACAAATAAAACCTTTATTTATATGTAAATATCTATCAATTTTCCAATATTAAAGTTGAGAATAAACTAAAGAAAATTTAATTAAACGTGATCCGTTTGTTCTCAGGGGATGTAAAAGTATCTTTTCTCTGCTACCAATGACAATACCTCGTTGTCAATAAGACAAACTTTAAGGTCATAAAATTAGTAGTAAAATGTCAGGTTTTTTTAATAGTTAGTTCCTTTAGACGACTTTTAAAATAATCCTCGTATACAGAAATTTTACCATTCAATTATTATTGATTTGTATCTCAAATTTCAACACTTAATTCCTGTAAACTAACACTTAAAATTTTGTTTCAGGATTCCAACTCAGTTGGCAACTTCGCAAATGTTCTCTCTGTTCTCCGCTGGGAACAAGGTCATCTAATCGCACCCAATTATCCAAAACAACGGACGACCTTAAGCAAACACCCCCAGGATTTCATTCGCTTCAAAACAATGCCTTCGAAACGTCTTCTACCCTCTTCTGTTCAGTGTACTCGCGGCTTTAGTGCACTAACGCAGTTATAACTGGTTACAATAGCGTGCAATGAACATGTTTCCGAGTTTCAACCCCGGATTGGGGGGTGCCGGGGGCGAGACGAGCAGCGTCAGGGGGGAGAGGGACGGTGTTTCGGTTACTGTCACTGGGAGTGTCAAGTGCCGGGCGATTAAAAAATTTTTCGATGTACTGGAGCCGTTTACGAGGTTTTGGGGAGTTATAACTGCTATAGGTGAGTTTATGTTTTTTTTTCTCTCCTTTCTGAGGGGTAACACCATTTGGAAGCCCCAGTTATTTCTATTCATTCAACTCATGCATTCTACCCTCACCTCTACGAGTTTGGTCACTCATCCATACCGTGACTGATACAGTTATTGTTGCGCTGTCAGGCCGAAGAGAGGGAGGGGACAATCACCTGCACCCAGGTACAACGGGGGCCCGGCAGCTTTAGCCGAGGAATTTTTTTTTAGAAGTTCGCCACAAAGGGGAGGACCTGGTTTACGAAAAATACAGCTGGACTTTTATTTTTCTTATTTTTTAGATTTCAGATTTCACCAAGATAATTTTGATAAATAAAAAAATTAAATGTCACAACACACAACCTTATTAATTAATATTATACACAGCATAGTGTGTCAAATTTACATAGCCATGCCTGATTTAATTAAAAACTGAACTTACTTAATATATGAGTACAATAGGCAAATTATTCTTGTCATGTTGAATCAAACTCAAACACAAAGTTTGTAACTTAGATCTTAAGTTTTGACAAAATATTTAAATGACAAAATTAAAGATCACCTCAAATATTTAAATAAGCCCAGTGAAATTTTTAATCATAATCAAGACACAATAGTAATGTTTGCAATATCTGGGCATGATATTAGACGTTAAGCTCCGTTATAGAGAAGTCAAAAATAAATTCGAAGAACTTGGAATAAAATTCAAAAAACGTATTTGCTGCTTGAAAAAAACTCGATAAAGTGTTAACGAAAATCATCGGTAGATACTGCCCAAATAGCCCAAAATGAGGTTTATAGTTATCTTCAGGTTTCGGTTAGAAAATCCTAAGCTTCCAACTAAGCCTTTATTTGTAGAAAAAATATACAACAACGAAATCAAGAACAAAGTTAAAACAATGCTACTTATTTTCATCTTTATCTTTATCGGTTGTAAGCAGGTAGGGTTAGGTTTGGCCCAGAACACTGTGGCCTCTTGGATCTATTGTATTCCCCTGCTTTCCCCGTATTCAGGTACTATCTTTGGAATAGTCCTGTGTCTTTGGTTAGTTTTAATAGATTCCCTACCAAGTGTTCCTGGGGCGTCCTTTTCGGTTCTAGGCCGAAAAGGATGAAACGTCGCCTAGTAAGAGCTTCGCATTCGAATATCACATGGTATCAGGTTTCTTCATCTTCCTTGCAGAGTCTACACGTACTGGTATCATTGTGTAATCCCATCACATGAAAGTGTTTCAGCAAGCAGTGCCCCGTTAGTAATCCCACAATGGTGGATATCTGAGGCCTTGCGAGTTGTAGTGCCTCAATAGCCATGCGCGGATTTAGTCCCCTTAGCATGAGCTTACTGATGCTGTGCCCTCTTATCTGTTGCCAGTGAATTTGGTGTTTTGTGCTTATCCACCTGTTCACTGCCTGTCGAGCAGAGGTTTTGCTTATCCCAAATACAGGTTCGGGTCCTGTGAATGGTAGATCTGATCCCTCTTTGGCGAGTTCATCAGCCTTTTCATTTCCTTGGATATCTTTGTGCTCTGGTACCCACGCTAGTTTTACCTTGTTGTGGGTTGCCAGATCATTTAGTATTCCAAGGCAGTTCCAGACAAGCTTTGACTTGATTCTGTTTGAATCAAGAGCCTTTAAGGCTATCTGAGAGAATTAGGATGGTTTTTTGTACTTCCTTCTTAAATTCTCTTGTACACAAAATTCGATTGTATGTATTTCAGCCTGAAATACAGTGGCATGTTTTCCCAGTAAGACGAAGATGTCGCATTTGGGTTTAACTCCATGTACGCCAGAGCCCGTTCCCTTGTTAGTTTTAGATCCATCCGTATACCATACGAGACCGCTAAGCAAGTATTTATCTATCTCCTTATTTACCTCGTTTCAGTTACAGTTGACCTGGAAGAGTCTGTTAAAAGCTAGTAGTGGTGTCATGTGATCTGATCCCATATTTAATATAAAATCATTTACTTCATGTGTTATTCTGGTATGTTTGATATGTCCCAGTGGGTTCCAGTTGTTAGAGATTTCCAGTCTGTATGCACTCATTCTGGCCTCCTCCTTTATGACTAGGTCAAGGGGTGGGAAGATGCTGTCGGTGTACTTCTCAGTGCTCCTGTAATACAAAGGCATGCCAGACTCTGTACTCCTAAGAGGGTATTGAGGGCTGTTTTCTGGTTTACTTTTGGCCACCAAACAACCGCTCCATAAGTTATCATGGGTCTTGTTATTGCAAAATATAGTCAGTGGACCATTTTTGGATTTAATCCCCATGTTTTTCCAAATGCCCGTTACCTACTATGAGAGACATTTTACATTTGTTGGTCACTTTTTGCAAGTGTTGGTTCCAAGTAAATTTGCTATCTAGGATCAGACCCAGATATTTTACTTGGTTCGTTTTGTTTAGCCTTCCTCCAAACAGAGTCGGAGTTTCTAAAACCTCCAACCTTGTTTTCCGAGTAAAGATTATGAGTTGTGACTTGTCAGGGTTTACCAAGAGGTTTTTCCTAACACACCACATTTCTGTCAGCCTAAGTCTATTTTCATAGACAACGGGTGATTGGGTATTCAGTAACCTAACGCACGGGAACCAAGGTTAAGCGTTTCACCAAAACATTACTACCAGATTGGCCAGAAGTGATGAAGAACTTTTTATATCACGTGAATATGGAGGCTCCATTTTATTTATTTAACATTTTATGTTTCCTGGTCAGCTTCCTCCGTAACATGGGCTCCCTCCTAGAGAGAAAAAAGAAAAACAGGCCATATGTAAAAATAACTATCACAAGTACAAGACAGAAATGAGTGGAGGCAATTGACCTATCCCATTATTCGACAATTTCGCATTATTCATGAGCAAAAAAAGTGCAGAAATTTTGAATCTAGTAATTTTATTCCCATCTTACAACTATTGCGTTGGCTATAACGATTACTTTAAACAACTGTCACCGATTTTATAGCCACTAAAACTTTTTTGGTACACATGTGCACAAGACTAAATTATAATTATATCGTTAATTCTTAACCTGTAGAAGATGGACATACTTTTCTGTAATCGAACTAGTAGTAAAATGCCCTGTCAGCAATCAAGAAGGTGCAGTGAGCCTAATTTCAAGAAGGCGATAGCGAAGGCGTTTCTATGACAACATTTTCTATATAGGCTTTTTTAAAACTTCATCATCGAGATCTCCATCGCTGCGCAGCCAACTATTTTCTAGTTCCACAAGGTAAGAATGAATGAAAAATTTATAATTTTACCTTTGGCAAATAACACACCTAAAAGTGTCACTAGATTCCCTGCCAATAATATCAAACGCAAGAACAAAATGACATTTACGGATGTATAATTAGAACTCAGGCTAGAAAACATAACAAATTTTTATGATTTCAAGCGGAAGTAGAATTTGCGCATGATTAATAGAGATCAACAATAACGGGAAAGGTCTATTGGGAGAGGCTAAAATGCCTTTCCAATTGTTAAAATATCACTACTTCCCTCATATTTCTATGTATACTGAATGACGTTTTTCCTGATGTTATTAAGTCATTAAAAGTTATCTTTGAGTTTAAGATAGAGGTTATTGATTCTCTATGTAACTATAGGCCTAGTTCTATAGTCTTTGTGGCCTACTCAATTTTGGTATAAAAAAACCATCAACTATCTCTGCGGTAATGGAAAAAAATGGTAGTTTGGCTAGATTTTATAATCTTTCAAGAGCTTTTAACACTCAGACATGACATTTTACTACATAAAGTGGAGATATATGTTATTAAATTAATTAAAACTTATTTCTTCATATTCATAAAATAGAATCCATATAGTGAAATATAGTAACCAATATTCTGATACTCTAAAGGTGGAATGTGGAGCCCCCTGTTTTTCATTATTTACATTAAAGTCTTGCGATGACGGTTTTGTCAGGCCGATTTTTTATGTAGACGATGCCAATTTTATTTCAAGTGAAAAATATATTTATGAAACTTTATAAACAGTGAATAGTGTATAAGATCTGTCAAAGCGTTGATTAAATTGCAAAAAAAACATCAAAAAATGTAAAAGTGTGGTCTAAATAAGTTTTTGAATAGTGGCGTAAAATTTAGAGGAGATGAAGTTGTTACTTCTCCATGCCGTACGCCACTGGCAAAGTTTATTTTACTGAGTGATTTGCTTTATAGGTGTATCGTATGACATCAAAAATGTTTACCAAATTTAGTTAAAATATACTGAGAAATAAAAAAGCCATTATTAATTTTTGAATTTTAATCTTTAACACCTTGTATTTCGGAAACCAGTAATATTTTATGCAAGCATGTTTCGTGTAGTCGTCTTATTTTTAATCAGAGAATCTGCAGTTGTTGTGTGTCCCATTCTTAATGAGGATTTGAGGACTCTTCACATTTTCTTGGATGATTTCTAGATACCTTGTATTTCGTTTCGTCCTCATTGCAGCTTAAATCAAGCCGTCTATCCAGAATGCTACAAACTTTTCAAGCCTTCAGACAAAAGTCTAGAAGAGTAATTTTAACACATCCAAACTGTACGTAAACGTACATAAATTGAGTTACTTATCATTGTTTGTCATCGATCAAAACACCTTGGTGATAAATCAGCCGCCTGCACTTCTTTTTCCGATACAAAACGGGAACCGGTAAAGGAAGTACGCGTGTTGCATTTCCAAGATCTCCCTTAAATTTATTGTTAACTTTAAATTTGCCATATGCATCAACGTCGCGACGCCGTTCGTTGCATCTCTCTCTCTCGCTCGGACGAGCCGTTTTCTCGTTTCCACTTTTCCGCTCGCTTTGTTTTATTTTTATTGTTGTGTTGGTTGGGTATTGTGGATTGTGGTGTGTGAGGTCAAATTGTTAAAATATCCTTATTGCTGGTAGGAGGCAGTGAAGCGAAGATGATTCTCTAAATTTGTTCACGATTTTACTTCTCAAAATGTTCTATTCGCTTTTTTTATAATCAGAGCATTAAAAAATTATATAGTCCCTCATATGACTGCAAAAAAGTGGCATTTCGTATTTTTTGCTTGCTATTTGTAGTTGGGTACATAGGAGGACGGTTGAACAACATGTACTATGCCTCGGTGGTGGGAGCTGTCGTATTATCTGTCAAATTCAAAATAATGTAGCCTATCGATTGATTTTTTACTGGCAATGAAATAATTTGCTTCCAGACATCTATTACATTTTTGACTTGTAGTTTTTCGCATCTTGGTGTAATAAATGCTTTTCTTTCAATTCTTGTTTCATACTTATGAGAAATGGGCTTTAGTTTAATTATATTGTGTTTAGTAAATAATAATGTTCTTAAACAAAAAAATTGTAGAATGTCAAACAGCTCTGATAATTTAAAAAAGGAGTTTGTGGGGTAAGTACGACTTTTTCTGTATATTATTTTTATGAACCATTTTTGAATAATTTCCAATTTTTTTAGATAAAAGTTACTTACACCACCCCATCCTATAAATCCATAACTTAGCCGAGATTGTATGAGCCCATGGTAAAGTATGTCAAGATGAGCTTCAGTTAAAACTTTTAAAGGGTATATAAATTTCCCTAACATGCCCCTTAATTTTTGTATGATCGAATACCAAGCAAAAAAAGCGAAATACCCATTTTACAGTAAAATTAGGGGATAATACAACTTGTACAGCGAAATGATAATTTTGGAAATGACTTTGGAATAGAAGCTTCATCGAAGGAAAATAAAAATATTTAAAATTATTTCAAGAAGTTTTTGTTATTTTAATGTATATATACTGATCATAAATAATATTATTTCATTTTTCTAATTTTGACTTATAAAATGACATGTTTTGTAATCGCAGTAAGTGTCAAAACGATCTAGTTTATGCAACCAGTTATATAAGAAACTAGTTTTTGTAAGTTTTTGTAAGTCTTTGTAATTTTTTGTAAGTTTTTGTAAGTTTTTGTAAGCTTTTGTAAGTTTTTGTAAGTTTTTGTAAGTTTTTGTAAGTTTTTGTAAGTTTTTGTAAGTTTTTGTAAGTTTTTGTAAGTTTTTGTAAGTTTTTGTAAGTTTTTGTAAGTTTTTGTAAGTTTTTGTAAGTTTTTGTAAGTTTTTGTAAGTTTTTGTAAGTTTTTGTAAGTTTTTGTAAGTTTTTGTAAGTTTTTGTAAGTTTTTGTAAGTTTTTGTAAGTTTTTGTAAGTTTTTGTAAGTTTTTGTAAGTTTTTGTAAGTTTTTGTAAGTTTCTGTAAGTTTTTGTAAGTTTTTGTAAGTTTTTGTAAGTTTTTGTAAGTTTTTGTAAGTTTTTGTAAGTTTTTGTAAGTTTTTGTAAGTTTTTGTAAGTTTTTGTAAGTTTTTGTAAGTTTTTGTAAGTTTTTGTAAGTTTTTGTAAGTTTTTGTAAGTTTTTGTAAGTTTTTGTAAGTTTTTGTAAGTTTTTGTAAGTTTTTGTAAGTTTTTGTAAGTTTTTGTAAGTTTTTGTAAGTTTTTGTAAGTTTTTGTAAGTTTTTGTTTATCATTTAATATCGCGCGTAGTGCCAGAACGATTTAATTTTTCAATAAAATTATATATGTTTTATAAATAATAATTTTTTTGTAATTTATTTTTTTTTAGTAGGTAGGTAATCGATGATAGTTGTTGATACTTTGACATTTATAGATTGTATTTGGCAGGATATGATCTTTTAAATATCATTTACTTTTTAAATATTTATTAAAAATGAATAAATTAGTAATAAAATGAACGATTTAGGAACATTTGCTTTATTATTTCTCATACAACAATAAAACATGTAAATAAATAATATAGCAGCTAAGCGGTTGTTAAACTCTATCAGCGGGTTGCAACAACGATCGTTAAATATCTAATGACTCGTTAAACCCAAATCTTTTACTAAAGGTGTAGTACGGGTTGCATTCTTCTGTTAATTTTTAACGACGACGTGAACTGGCAACGTCGCTTCCTGTGTCAGCTTTGCTCGTCTTTTACTTTGACAGATTGAAATCTTTACTGATTAATATTTTAGAATTTTTCAATTTTCCAGCCAATTTATGTGAGTGTCGAGAGGTACTTTGAATATATATTATAAAAGTTCAATTTGAGTTCGTTTAGTTGAAGTATTATAATGGTTGAGAAAAAAAAAACGCAAGCAATTTACTGCTACAGATAGAAGAAAAACCACTTGGTAAGTAAATTAATAATAAGTACATAAAATTCCTTCAAAAACATTCACTTTATTACATACTTAATTTGTATTTCCAACTACATTTTTGGGGTTAAAATTTTAGGTAAATTGCTAAGAAGTTGTATTGGCCAAAATACTAATTAGGAATAACTAGCATTTATTAAATATAAAACTGATACCAGGAAATCTAGAAGTGAGATACAACAAAAAGAAAACTAAACTTTACAAGAGGTTAAATAGAAGGAGAGACAGGACAAGGTTCGTATTTTTTTGTATCATTCAAAGGACACTTATTATACATAACATTTGTATATTCATAATATTTGTACACCCACCCTTCTGGGACAGTAACATTAATATACTTACCTTCTATATAGTATAGAATATTGTGCCTTCTTAGTAATAAAAGAAAACATTTATTTGAAATCAAATTAAAAATTTATGCAGTAATATATTTAAAGTTAATTTTCTAAGCAAAGTACCTATAATAATGTTATTTAACAGAAATTTTATATTTTAAAAGATTAATTCATAGGATTTTAATTTAAACAGAAATTAAATCACTTTTATATATACAATATAAAACTTCTTTTGTATGTGTTATTATTTATACAATTTTAGCAATATCTGTCTTTTTCCATTTTAAAGATTATTCAAACTACTAAAGTTAAAAAAAATAAAATTGGAAATAACTAATGTTAAGTATTATTTTTCTTTATTTAAATTCTTTCCTTATTTGTTTAAGGGTGAAAAACGAGAAGGAGGCATGGTTAATCTTCAACTTTATGAGATGGGCTCAAATTAAAGCATTTTTTTATAATCAAATAGAGTCCCCATTGATTCTACTGCTGCATTCTTTGGTAAGAAAGTATTTTATTTATTTTATTTAAACTTAGCTGTTTTATTATACATGGTGGTCAAAATTCGACGCTTTTACATGATACAACTAGGTAGATGTCGAAACCTTATAACCCACCATTCTCAACTTTTTTGAGAAATAAAACATGGAATGCTTAGTTATGTTATAAATCCATTTTAGAAGCTATAGGGTGATTTTCTAATTTTATCATAATTTATTATCTCAAATAAATATCTTATTTTCAAAAACAATTTAATAATTTGACATAGTTACATATGTAAAATCCATTGTCATACTCTTATTATTTTTTCAAGGGGTACAAATTTTCAAGGTAATACCATTTACCATTTTTATTTGAACACCCAAACAAAATAATGATATTTTAAAAATCACGCTTACATTTTACTTAGGGGAGGAATTTATAACGGGATATAAAATAACATGTTTAGTTTAAAAAAAAGGTGAGATCAAATGTGCTTTATCCCCTGCTAATTTAGTAATATCTTATAAACCTGTCAAATTTGGACCATCCTGTATAATTATCACAAATACTTTGTATGTTGGTAAGAAAATTAGTGCAATATGAAGACAAATTTGGAATTGAAGGGAACTTTTACATATTTTAGTAAAGTATAACTGTAGGTTTAATTAGATTCTTGCATTGCAATAAATAATTACACGAGTCCTAGTTAACTGCAGCTAAATATCATCGTTGAATCTCTATGTAGGTTCGAGTTATAACTTCTTCAATGATGAATTTCCTATAACTTTTGTTATATCAAGAGCTCTAGAATAATATATATTTATTTATTATTCTGTAGGTGCACGAATCAATAATTGACATTATGCCTCTTTTCAGTGGAGTCTCCGTAGCTGCTTCTCCTAGTAGTCTCTTCACTCCCAAGGAATCTACTAAACCCGACTAAACCCTTGCCTGGTCCAAGTAGACTCTTCCGGTCCTCCTGCACAGACTCTTCCGGTCCCCCTGCACAGACTCTTCCGGTCCCCCTGCACAGACTCTCAAGCAAAACCATACAGTTAAAAAAGGAAAACTTTGTAACACAACAAAATTAAAAATATTGTTGTATGGACCACTAATCTTGAAACAAGACAGGCTTGGCTCACAAATAAAACTTTAAATATCTATACTGCCCCAGTAACTACACAAACTATAGAATGAAGATATATGCAATAAAATAAATTTATTAGTGCCAGTATTTTGATATGTGTTACCAATATAGCTGCTTTTGTTGAATTAAAGACAAGTTTTGAATAATGTTTTTAACTAGTTATATAAATAAGTGTGATTTAATGTTTTGGGTTGATTTTTGATAAGAATTCTCTAGAAAAATGTTAGTTACATTGTAGAATCATGTTGACTTTTTAGGATACAGAATAAAAATTGCTGGTATTTTGTTTACTTTTTAAAAAGAAAAATGGGTTAGTATCAGAATGGTCAAATAACCTCAAATATTTGTAATTTGTCAGTTATGGGGGTTTGGCTTATGACGGAGGTATAGCCTTGTAGCAATATATTTTTATTTTTAAATAGGCATTACTTTGTAGTAATATAGGTGTTTGCTAAGTATTTTAAAATATTTCATGAGATGATGGCATGAATAATTTTAAGTCATATAACTGTGGAGCTTGGTATCTCTACTTATATTGTTAAAAACTTTTTAATTCGTATAAATGTTATGTATTTATACATTCTCATTATTCTCAACCATATTTAATATTATTTTATAGTTTTTTCCTGCCTATTTTCAGAAAAAGTAAATATTTAGCAGTAAACTACTATCAGTAATAACATTTTTATTGTTTGTACCTATGTTGAAATAATCCATTTCTTTTTATACATTTATTAAATATGTGGAACTGGCTAAGTAGACATATCCAATACGTTAGGCAAACTGTAAATTTTAACACAAAATTACTAGTAAACTTGAAACCTGTCATAACCAAAAAGAAATCCTGAATTGAATGTTTATTTTCTAGAATTAGAATTCTTAATAATGATGGGCAAATTAAACGTATTTTTATTTATTGTAGATTTATTATATTTTTTTATTATGTTATGTATTTTGTGTATATTAATTTAATCCTAAAAAATAAAATTTTAAAATGAATTTGGTGTTTTATTTATGACCTACAAATCTGTAAATTATAAATGTGAAAGCAAATATATTAGGGTAAATAAGTGTAATTTACATAGCAATTATTTAATATTCTAAATTTCAACTATTACACAACCTATAAAAGCTAATTATCATATCATAATTATTTAATTTTCTCAACAATCTAGAAATGCCAATATTGTACAAATAGAAAGTTGTTCTTAAATAAAAAATATATTCTAGCATTAGTTTATTAGCAAAGAAATATAGCATCCAAATTGAAGGGATTAAAGGCACTGTATATGATTTTCAAGAATAGGTCAAATGTGAATTTATTTCTCATACCAGAGATTTTACCAACTCTCCTCCAGTTTTCATTTTTTAACTAAAAAAATAGATACTGAACTTTAGAAATTTCCCAATTTAAACAGTTTTTTACTTTGATTCATTGAAAAATGTATAAGTTACAAAATTAATTTAAAAAAACTGACGACTACAAAATACGAAGAGTGATTATTTTCTCATGAATCCCATCATCAGATCTTTAGCAAATATATATATGAAACCATCTCTGAGGAGCCCCCTTTCTAACAAAAAAATAATCAGAAATCGGACAACATCGTAAAGAATTGTCGCTGAATATTCATAAAAAAATATATTCCGATGAATTGAGAACCTATCTACTTCTTTTTTTGAAGTCTGTTAAAAATTGAAAATACATTGGAAATATTACCACAGTAAATGGGGTTTGCACACATGATAAAAACTTAAACATGTTTTTAATTATGTACTTCTATTTGAAAAAATAATGTACAGTAGAAAGAAATGTGCTTTTCCATGACAAACGGGAAGAGAAAAGGTAAAGTAAGTACAAGAAAAAATAGTTTTGGTTTATATAAAAGGGACAAACTATATTTAAATACTGTTGCTTTAAACCACAAATCACAGATTTTTAATCGGGCACTACTAGAAGGGCAGTTAAATGAGTATTTTCCTCTTTTTCCAGTGACTTCTTGGAACCTTTTCTTCATTTAAGCCATTCTATTTATTTTAAGAAATTATATTCATGTGTAAAACATTTTTTCTCTGAACCGACTGTCCTTGTATATTAAAAAATATGAGCCGATGTCGAAAAAAGATAGGGATAGTGTTAACATTTAACCATAGCCGTAAAGGTTGAGCCTCAATTTCATTTTTTACTTTATTTTTAATTAGTTTTCGAAAAAATATTACCAAATTAACTTAAACTTTAAAAATCTCCCGTGATCAGCTGTGAAGCGACAGACTGTCAGTTGGAAAAGCGCCGTTGCCAGTTTTAATCTCAGTTAGTTATTTGTTCTTTAGCTAACGAGAGATTTTAACAATCGTTCTTGCAACTGGCTGTATAACTCTCTAAGGAATTATGAGTGTGTTTATGGTATCCTTATTTAAAATAAAAAAAACAAAAATAATCAAATGGAAACATACAATTTATACGAGATCACAATTGTTGTAAATAACTTCCTTATCGGAGAAAAAGAAGAATTCATTAAAATTATTATTATTTATTTGTAATCTTTTTCTAATAATAAATTATTAAACATTTAATTTAAAATTAGTTTCTTGTAAGTTTTTTGTATATTTTTGTATATTTTTGTATATTTTTGTATATTTTTGTATATTTTTGTATATTTTTGTATATTTTTGTATATTTTTGTATATTTTTGTATATTTTTGTATATTTTTGTATATTTTTGTATATTTTTGTATATTTTTGTATATTTTTGTATATTTTTGTACATTTTTGTACATTTTTGTATATTTTTGTATATTTTGTATATTTTTGTATATTTTTGTATATTTTTGTATATTTTTGTATATTTTTGTATATTTTTGTATATTTTTGTATATTTTTGTATATTTTTGTATATTTTTGTATATTTTTGTATATTTTTGTATATTTTTGTATATTTTTGTATATTTTTGTATATTTTTGTATATTTTTGTATATTTTTGTATATTTTTGTATATTTTTGTATATTTTTGTATATTTTTGTATATTTTTGTATATTTTTGTATATTTTTGTATATTTTTGTATATTTTTGTATATTTTTGTATATTTTTGTATATTTTTGTATATTTTTGTATACTTTTGTATATTTTTGTATATTTTTGTATATTTTTGTATATTTTTGTATATTTTTGTATATTTTTGTATATTTTTGTATATTTTTGTATATTTTTGTATATTTTTGTATATTTTTGTATATTTTTGTATATTTTTGTATATTTTTGTATATTTTTGTATATTTTTGTATATTTTTGTATATTTTTGTATATTTTTGTATATTTTTGTATATTTTTGTATATTTTTGTATATTTTTGTATATTTTTGTATATTTTTGTATATTTTTGTATATTTTTGTATATTTTTGTATATTTTTGTATATTTTTGTATATTTTTGTATATTTTTGTATATTTTTGTATATTTTTGTATATTTTTGTATATTTTTGTATATTTTTGTATATTTTTGTATATTTTTGTATATTTTTGTATATTTTTGTATATTTTTGTATATTTTTGTATATTTTTGTATATTTTTGTATATTTTTGTATATTTTTGTATATTTTTGTATATTTTTGTATATTTTTGTATATTTTTGTATATTTTTGTATATTTTTGTATATTTTTGTATATTTTTGTATATTTTTGTATATTTTTGTATATTTTTGTATATTTTTGTATATTTTTGTATATTTTTGTATATTTTTGTATATTTTTGTATATTTTTGTATATTTTTGTATATTTTTGTATATTTTTGTATATTTTTGTATATTTTTGTATATTTTTGTATATTTTTGTATATTTTTGTATATTTTTGTATATTTTTGTATATTTTTGTATATTTTTGTATATTTTTGTATATTTTTGTATATTTTTGTATATTTTTGTATATTTTTGTATATTTTTGTATATTTTTGTATATTTTTGTATATTTTTGTATATTTTTGTATATTTTTGTATATTTTTGTATATTTTTGTATATTTTTGTATATTTTTGTATATTTTTGTATATTTTTGTATATTTTTGTATATTTTTGTATATTTTTGTATATTTTTGTATATTTTTGTATATTTTTGTATATTTTTGTATATTTTTGTATATTTTTGTATATTTTTGTATATTTTTGTATATTTTTGTATTTTTGTATATTTTTGTATATTTTTGTATATTTTTGTATATTTTTGTATATTTTTGTATATTTTTGTATATTTTTGTATATTTTTGTATATTTTTGTATATTTTTGTATATTTTTGTATATTTTTGTATATTTTTGTATATTTTTGTATATTTTTGTATATTTTTGTATATTTTTGTATATATTTTTGTATATTTTTGTATATTTTTGTATATTTTTGTATATTTTTGTATATTTTTGTATATTTTTGTATATTTTTGTATATTTTTGTATATTTTTGTATATTTTTGTATATTTTTGTATATTTTTGTATATTTTTGTATATTTTTGTATATTTTTGTATATTTTTGTATATTTTTGTATATTTTTGTATATTTTTGTATATTTTTGTATATTTTTGTATATTTTTGTATATTTTTGTATATTTTTGTATATTTTTGTATATTTTTGTATATTTTTGTATATTTTTGTATATTTTTGTATATTTTTGTATATTTTTGTATATTTTTGTATATTTTTGTATATTTTTGTATATTTTTGTATATTTTTGTATATTTTTGTATATTTTTGTATATTTTTGTATATTTTTGTATATTTTTGTATATTTTTGTATATTTTTGTATATTTTTGTATATTTTTGTATATTTTTGTATATTTTTGTATATTTTTGTATATTTTTGTATATTTTTGTATATTTTTGTATATTTTTGTATATTTTTGTATATTTTTGTATATTTTTGTATATTTTTGTATATTTTTGTATATTTTTGTATATTTTTGTATATTTTTGTATATTTTTGTATATTTTTGTATATTTTTGTATATTTTTGTATATTTTTGTATATTTTTGTATATTTTTGTATATTTTTGTATATTTTTGTATATTTTTGTATATTTTTGTATATTTTTGTATATTTTTGTATATTTTTGATTATTTTTGTATATTTTTGTATATTTTTGTATATTTTTGTATATTTTTGTATATTTTTGTATATTTTTGTATATTTTTGTATATTTTTGTATATTTTTGTATATTTTTGTATATTTTTGTATATTTTTGTATATTTTTGTATATTTTTGTATATTTTTGTATATTTTTGTATATTTTTGTATATTTTTGTATATTTTTGCATAATTTTGCATATTTTTGCATATTTTTTGTATATTTGCGAATATTTGCGAATATTTTCGTATATTTTTATTAGTTTATGTATGTTTTTCGTAGGTTTTCGTATGTTTTCGTATGTTTTCGTATGTTTTCGTATGTTTTCGTATGTTTTCTTATGTTTATGTATAAAAAATGTACTTTGCTATAAATTCAAACATGTTTTATAGTTTTTTATTAACAAAGTGTCTTTAAAGATTGGATTGTGAGAATTGTCAGTCAGATGATTAGGTAATATAAATTTAGTGACAGTTGATTTAAATTATATACCTAATCACTCACTTTTGAGTTGGAATTGTTCGGCTTGGTACAAATAACGTAGCTAGATATTGTTAAAAATGCATCGGTTCGAAGCTTAATGCAAAAGGCAATCTTAAAAATAACAAAGGTCGGACGTGTTAAAGTGGCAATTTCAATGCTTCGACCCAGATCGCGGAATAAAAAGTGCCATTGAACGGAAAACGGGAATATTCGGCAATAAAAGTGGAAAAAGAGGAAAGTTTGCAGCCATTGTCAAAAGACAAATGGACATCATTTGCATGGGAATGTAATAACGGGCGCCTTTTTCGCAACTTCGATATTTTATTAATTTCCAGTTTGCTCCAAGAAATTCGTCGTCTATATATAGCTTGTTGACTTTTTAAAGTGGATAACTTAAGGATAATAATTCTCCATTGTTTTCGATTGCAAAATTATTAATAGGCAGTTGTGATTTTGAGTATGAAGGTATGAACATTAAATGCACATTAAATTAAAAACAAGAATAACTAATTCGATCACTGTAAATGATGAATTAATATTTTAAAACCAATAATATGTTCAAGCCAAGCAGAATTAAAACGATTACAAAGTGAAAGCGTCGAAAGTTTAAACATGGCAAATGTCAAATTTCATAACTCTTCTCTCATCTCTCATCCCCTATAGGTGTGTTTTATTCAACAATTTTTCCACCTGTGATTGATGTCATGACGTCACTGAATAATTACTGGTCGCATATATTTGCGCTGAAAATAAATGAATAATTGGACGTTTGACATCGCTTTAAAATAAAGCCCAGTTTAATTTAAATTAATATCTTCTGCAGCCGTTTTATTTTTAAACTCATATCTTATCATGCAGGTTGACTTTTATCTAAACAATTGTGTTCAAACAAAGTGGTTAACTTTCCCCTCCATTCATCCATCACATTCATCGGCCTTTATAGCAGATGAATGCTTTTGACTCATCGCTGGACAAAGAACGTTTGACATATTATTGCAACGATTGTTTAATTCAAAAATAGTTTATTTTTTAATTATTTACTACTTAGGTACTACTAAGTATAACTCACAATTCTAATGTTATTATTTCAAATTATCTTAACACTTATATTGAAAGTTAACGTCTACCGACAAAGTCGAGCTATTTATATAAAGCCAGCTCTGCACTAGTACATTCTCAATGGTCTAGACATTTCTTTTTGTATGACTCATCCGACGCGTTACGATTTCTCTGGTAGCTTCTTAAAGGAATGGTTTTGTCACTGTCCTGCGGTATCGAAACATAGACGAAGCGACAGCTGTAACGGCCAGAGAATCAGGGTCGACTTTAGGTGATTACACGACATTACCCATTTCATAAGAGATAGTTCCCCTTGGAACTGTTAGTAAAACTTCATGGTTGTATCTGCAACTGGCCCCTTTTTTACAATTTCCATTTGTACGGAAATAATAAGGACCGGTTTTTGCTGAAAACTGGACACAAGACAAATGGCTGCAGACCAGTATTGAACCTCAGTTTGTTGGAAGATACTTCCACCATGTTTCCAATGATCATGCAATTAGGCTGGTTGCATCTCTATCTTGAGCATGGCTAGTTTCTGTTTATTGGACTCTAGTACGTGCTCCTTCAGACTAAGTAATGTTTGCCATACATCATGATAAGTGAATTGATCTCGGAAGGTGTTCTTTGTTATCAAATTGATAAGATAACGCGATCCATATTAAAATATAAATGATTTTCCAGGGGCTAGTATCTGATCTTGAAGCTCTGGCAATCGACCAAAGTTCTTTCGGAACACAGATGCCAGACCTCGTGCGACGTTGATGCTGGCGGAAGTACTATGAACCAGCGAGTAGTCTTTAGGAACCGTGAGCAGATCTTGTTGTTGCTCGGTTGTTACACCATGTCTTGCTTTTCCGGTAACGCCAATGGTACCATAAAGATAGGTTCAGGTGTTTTTTTGGAGCTGGTTTACTTCTTCTTCCTCGTCATGGTCACCCTCAAATAGCTCTTTCTTATACAGTAAATGACATCATTAATTTTTTCTTCATCCGGTACGGACCTTTCTAAGACCTTTCCAAGATATTTGTAGCTTCGGAGAATAACCCTTTTTTGAGTTATGGAGACAGACTTTGTGGCTTGCATATCGTAACGCTTCTACATTCTGTCGCTGACGATTTAAAGATGCGAGCAAACTTTAACTCATGCGTGTCTTCAATTATTCGTTCATCGGCTATGTCTTCTCCAGGTCGGCATCCAAACTCGAGGTCAAACGGTAGTCTCATCTCGCGCCCAAACAGCACCTTTGCTATTGTTTGGCCTGTAGACTCATTGATTATGGATGTATATGCCATTGCGAAGAGCGAAAGATACTGATTCTAATCTTGCTGGTGATTAAAATCCACTTTTGACAGGTATTTTTCAATTATCCTATTCTTTCGTTCTACCATTCCATTCGACTGTGGGTCACAGATTTCTCGGAAAAGCTGGCTTTCTAAATTTCTGCCTTAGCCACTGAGGATTTCCACGGGCACTCCAAATCTACTAATAAATTCTTTTATTAACACGTCTGCAACAGTTGTGGCCTCTTGATTTGCAATGGCGTAGACTTCCACTCACTGTGAAATAATCAATTACCATCATGTTTATATCACCATCCTAGGTCATGGGGAATGGTTCAGCAATATCTAAGGCAATGGGCTACCGACGTTGTACTGCTTAATAAGGGCCTTTGCTGGGGTTCATTACTTACAGCAGAGGTGGTACATTTCTTATACCAGTCCTTCACATCATCGGAACTATTCATCCAATAAAACCTATTACGAATTCTCTGAAGGGGTTTATTAACACCGAGATGTCCTCCTGATGGACTGTCATGTAACTAACGAAGTACTTCGGTTACTCTAGCCTTTAGAATGACCAACTGTCCTCTGTTTTTGAAAGATCTTATTTATGGTGTCGTATTTTAATGGATTGAGAATTTTTGTCATTAATTTTTTTATACATAAGAACGTCTGCATTTTCGGGAATAATATATTTGACTATCCAATCCATTTTTTAGTTATGTCAGCTTCGACTTCGCCTATATAGCAATTCTCGAATGATCGAGAAATTATTAGCGTCATCTCATGCTTAACACCTATTATCCCTTTCTTGTAAAATAGATGTTTTATTAAAAGTCTCCCTGTAACTGTATTACTCGTTAAATCAACCGAATTGTGATTATCTTCACTGAGACCCCGACCGGATGTTTTTGCATGTTTTTCACCATATACCACCATATTTTTTTATTACTGTTGTTATAATAGGTTTCCGACATTTGTTAATCTTTTGTCCACCCATTTCATATCTAATTTCATCAAATAGATCAGGAATAGCGTTGTTGGCCAAAAGCAGCTTCTTTAGGTTTATATTGATGTAACTATCCAAAATTTTGAGATTCAGGTCCATATTATTAATTGTAAAGCTGATTGTATGAGAATGTTTATAATTTAGTGATCCTGTAGGTGGGTGTATATGTTCAGCACATTTTCCGTTTGAGTTATCGATGACCGGCTTTTCAAATACGTTTAACATCTCATTTCTTACATAAACAGCCATAATTTAATATCTTATATGCAAATCAATAGATTGAATAAAGGTATAATCTTTATTAGATAACTGAAGTCTTCTTCGCTTTACTGTTACTCGACAAGCGTTCATATTTTTCCTTTCAGTTCTATTTATATGATGATTTATATGGTTGCTAGTTGTATATTGTGGTTTGAAACAGAATCCCATATTATTAGTTTATCTCCTTCAATTCGAGTGTGATATTGATAGTTTTCAATCCAAAGTTAATCGGCTGACCGTTTTCGTCTACAACTCGAATAGAAATGTTGTCTAAGTATTTTCAACCGCTAGGTATGACGGGTAGATAAATAATGTTATAAGGTTCCCTTTGTCAACATTTATATCAAATGAAAAAAGGGTGTGGGCTTCTTCTTCATTTATAATGGAACCAGTAATAATATTACAATCCAATCAAACAAGATTGAAGTTCATAAGCTTCAGTTGGCAGGTACTTCATATTAGCGAATCCTAAGAGGCCAGCTAAACTTTTGTCACAATCAAAGTTGACCCTGAATTTAGATCAATTTTATATCTTAGAGTATTGTTGTTTTCCGTCAATTTACACAAATCATCAATTTGTTCTTGATTTATGGTTTTTGTATTCGGATAAAGATAGTTCCATAGAGCTGTTTGAATGTACTTATTTATTTTGTTAATCTCATAAGCGTCGGGTGAAATAAGTATTACGACGTCTCTCGGCCCGGAGCCTCTATCGACCCAAATATTCTCTCTTTCTATCATGTCTGTCCAAAACTTTTCTTGGCCCACCATCTCTAAACAGATGATATTATTTTTCTCACTGATATTGAGTGGTAGGCATAAAATTCTAATAATCTAATACCATACTGTTTATTAACATTCAATTCGATGGGTGGAAAAAAATCATTGCTGAAAACGCTTGACGCTGCGGACGTCAAATAAAATCTCGTTGATATGGCTAAGACGTATGACACACTGACTTCGAAATCTATTTTCAATTATATAAATTATAAACTAGCTTTTTAGTTGCAAATTTTAGTTTTCGAAATTTACAGAAATAACAAATTATGTGATTCGGCGTCGGATCATCGTTTACACCAAACGACCCACGTTTTAAATATACCGTTGGACCATCATTTACATCAATAGATTCATTTTTGGAAAAATCTTTAGGTTAATATAAGTACTAAGAACGCAGGATCTTCTTGTAGATTCATTGGTAATTTATTCCAAATCATCCTCAATTCACTATTGCGCATATCGAAGTATCCCAATAGTAGTGTATTTACAAATTTTTTAGTCGATATGGTTTCAAATAAAGGCCCAACCCCTTTCGATACAGCTTTAAATATAAACCTTTACCGTTTTTTCCTAGAAATAAGGCTTCCATGGTTCTATTGTGTCGATTGGCTCCATGACAAAATGGCTCTGGACAAAATAGTGCAGACAAAATAGCGCAAGGACAAACTAGCACAGGATAAAATAGCGCAAGAAAAACATGGCGCAGGACAAAATAGCGCAAGGACAAAACAGCGCAGGACAAAATAGCGCAAAGACAAACTAGCGCAAAGACAAAATAGCGCAAGGACAAAATAAGGCAAGGAAAAAAATAGTGCACAACTATAATTGCTACCACTATTTTAATTTAAAATATTCTAAAGTTTAGGTTAGTAATAAGTTAGATTTTTTATAATTTTATTCTTTTTTATATCAAATGAAATAATATCAGAAAATTTTACAAGATGTCTAATAACAAATAATAACGGTACGCAAGCACACATTTAGTCAAACAAACCAAAAAAATTCAGACTAAATACTAAGCAAAGAGGCAATATTTCTTAGATAATTTAGCGATGATACAGTGCCCCAAGTCTTTGTCAGTGCTTTTATTTTTCGGTTTAGTGTAATATATTTCTTTTTAGAAGCTTCTGGTCTCCCCTCGCCGTTATTGAAACGTATGATAATTTCGTAATATTCAATTTCTCTTCTAATTTGACTAACTAATTTAAACATTGATGGACGATGACAGTCTAAAGTTTTTTGAAATGCATTATGCCATGCTTCTACTGAATTATTCGTTCTCGAAAGATCCATTAAAACTTGATCACACATATTCCAGTAGGTAATTGGAAAAAGAGGAACTTCGCGCGTTCCTAAGTTAACCCGACCTATATAATACTTTTCCCAATAAGTCAAGAGAGGTCGTAAATCTGGCAAACATATTTAAGAGAGAACGTCAAAAACAGAAGCCACTTCTCTTGGAGGAACAAAACATAATGATAATATCATTTTAGCATTAATACGAAATTGTTCGTTTTCTCTATAAGTTTTCATTAAATGCAATTTTTGAATTTTTCTCCACAAGCTTTGTCCCAAATCAAACAAACAACCTATAATCTTTAAATTAGGAAAAACAGAAGCGGCTGCATTACATATCGCTTCTTCAAAATCGACTATCATTGTAACTGGTGTTAAATTTGGTTGTCTCTTTTATTGTTCGAAAAAATCTTACATAAGTGTCTTCGGATTTATTGAAAAAAAAAAAAGCAAAAATTTAAGGAATTTCTCTGTTGTCGATCAACGCATGTAAAGTAAACTTGGTAAAAAGTTCTGGAACAATTTTGAAAGTATCGTCTGCAAACCAATTTTCGTATTTTTGTAAAAGACTTACATTTTTCTGTCCCAAAAATTATCATTCTCTTAGGGTCTTTAATACCAGAAATAGTAGCATATGTTTTTCTCTAGTTGTAACTCAGTAAAAGTTTTCGTCTTTTAAATGTATTTGTGAGTGTGAGGTTAGTGGGAAGAGGACGTGCCAAAAGGAAATATTAACTTCTTAATTTGCCGACGTTTCGACGTTTATTTTTCGTCTTTTTCAAGGCTTATTAAATTAATTAATGCAAAGCACATGGCCTTTGTGAAATTTGCCGAAACAGTTAAAACAGAACAATACATAAATAGGGTGGCACAAAATTGATCGAAAAACATTTGATCGAATTGAAAATTTGATCGAAAATACATTTTATCGAATGGCATTTGATCGAAAATACATTTGGTCGTATAACATTTGATCAAAGATATATTTTATCGAATAACATTTTATCGAAAAGACAGTAGATTGAAAATTCATTAGACTGCATGACCCAGAATTCTCATTGCCACCCCTCATTGACCCAGTTCTCTCCTTGTTCTTCTACTGGACTTTAATTTACTTGCTTGTGCTCCACATATTAAATGGTATTCTATTTGTCGATGTCATCTATTAGCAGACGATGATAGTACAGCACATGAACATCTATACGCTATAATACATTTTACTAATGGATTTACAATGTTAGCCTACAAGAAAAAACTAGAGCGCACTGGTTCACGACTCTATTCCAAAACAACTTTCAAGAAAATAATTTGCTTGGACCATGCTGTTGGTGTCCTCAGATAGATCACCTGTGATGATGGACAAAAGCCGCTTAGAAGGGATGGAGATGGTCTTAGAGGTACACCTCATTCTCATTACGATAGAAGAATATTCAAACAAGATTGGTTATATTCCCGAGGAAAACAGTGTTGCTTAGTATGCACAGAAATTTCAGATGTAAAACAAGGAAAACGATCTCTTGATTGCAGAAATCGTCACCCAGATTCTTGTATACGTGGTCCAGAACTCCCCAAAACAGATTCTTGGTCCAAAACTCCCAATTTGTATACATGGCCGAGAAATCTCATTGCGATTGCATGGTCTAGAAGTCTCATACGGTTCCTTGACCGAGAACTCTCATTGCTATTATATAGCCTGGACTGCATGGCCTAATAGTCGCAATACAGTTACCGTTACCGACCGTTCTTTTAGGTTCATCACTACGTAGGTTTTTTCAATACCCAAGATGGACCCCCATACCCCCCATTATTCACGAGAATAAACGAGCCATCGACATCGCTTCTTCACGTACACACATCGATATCGCTTCCTCACGCTTCGCAATGTTCACCACCACTTCTTATTCTTCTCCAGAGGCTCCAGATGCATCTTGTTTTTCATTTAATATAATGTACATGTGTCGCTCTACTTAGAAAGCCGTTTGCACCTTTTAAATCGATGTATTATTAGCGGAGAGATACGTTAATGCCCTTTTGGCTTTGCTGGTAATTCTTTCGTTGGAAATGACAGCTAGATGATAGTTCACGCTGAATGCCGTTTGTCCCGTTTGAATCGGACCACGTGATACACGCTAAGGCCATTCTGGCTTTTCGTTCTGCGCATGTTTTTTTTGTTCAACGTTAAGAGGTTAGTTACTGATAAGATCCTCAACGTGTGACGTCACCGTAAAAATTGACAGAATGAACCTTAGCGATTTCCCATGTTAATTTACATAAGGAATGCGCTTAAATGAACATAGCCCCTTTACTGACAATACATCGAAAATCTACATTAAAAATAGTAAAATATCAAAAAATCAAACGATACCATTCAACCGTCCATCTAATCCCTACTACCAGGAAAATAGTTATAACTTTTGCAATCTCTTTATTTGTCTTCACACGTCCTTTACACCATACCTTTATGCATCTCCATGATTTCGATTCATTAACGTTGACTCTATCTAACCTGTAGCGATAGCTTTTGAATATTAAAATATCTCTGCCTTTTTGTGATTGAACGAATTCCATATTTAAATAAAAGCCAAGTACCTATATCCAAGGAAACCAAATTATCCAATAATAAAAGAGTTGAATCGTAGTTCACCATAGATTAGGTAACATATGGGTCAGTCAGACAATACGAAGAAAATGTGAGAGAGACGAAGCTACAGTCCAAATTATGAAGACTAGAGATAAGGAGACGAATCGGCTTACTCAAAATACGGTCCCAAAAAACGCATGCTAATTGAGCTTCTATAATTAACCGCATGGGCGCTGGTACTGCATACGTTGTTCAAAATACATGGCTTCTTATGGGAATTAAATATAATTTTGTCAAAATAATAAAAATAAACCTGTTTACAGCTAAATAAAGCACATAACATACTGTTGTATTTATTTATGAATAAGTCTTGCACGTTTAAATTGATAAATTATTTAATTTTATCTATATAAACCACAAATTAGGTATGTATGACCAAATTCGAAAAGGTTTCTTAATTGCTGAAATTTGATAAGTACAATTTTGTGATACATTTTTTTTTAATTGAACCTATATATAGTTTTAAGAGTACAATAAAACACAGATAACAGATTTTTTATTGTTGTAATACAAGGGTGATTTGGGAATGTACATGGTATTACCTCATCCTTTAATTTCAGCTTTCCCCTTTTTATTTTGCTAACAGTACCATCAGTAAAAATAGTCATAATATTTGATAATATCTTTTAAAAAGTATAGAACAGTATCATCTCTAGAAAGTGCTTTATCGGCACTAGGACCGATATATATGCTGCCACTGTTCTAAATGTTTAGTATCCTATAAAAAACATTAACAACGACACAATTGGGGTAAAAAAAAAAAAAAAAAATAACAGTAGCAACTCTTTATCTAACATTAAAACTCTATAAAAAAATAAATTTTCTTCTTTTCTAGTAAGTTAAATTTAATGCGCAATTATTGTTGTTTGTAAGTCTGAATCTATACCTGTAAAATTTTATATTATAGAAACTTATACTAAAATAAACTACACTTTGTAAGATACATATTGTGACTAGTATACAATAAATATTATATTTAGACGTGAATACATTATTTTACTTACATTAAAAGCTTTAAAAAGACATTGAATTGATTTCTTCTTGTGTTTTCTTTAGTTTTACATTTGAGTTTTATCCTGTTTTATAATCTGAAACGACGTAAATCTTGCTTCGATGTTTTTTTCACTCATGTTACTTGTACTCAGGTACTTTTTTTCACATTATTTTGATTCTTTTCATCACTTTTTTAAAAAATCACTTTATTTTAAATTGACTTACATAGAAAATTGACTGCGCTGTCATTAGACATGCCAACTACAGTCAATTTCGCGAACTTTATAAAAAGAAGGACGGAAATTTGAAATTTTACTATTGCCGATTCGCCTTCTTCTCTTTAGTCTTCATAGTGTAAACATTAGTCGCCAAAACAGTATTCGTTACGCATTTTTTCAAGGAATTACTTTAATTAAAAAAACATTTCTTGTTCGTTTCCGCTATTTTTTCCTTGTTAGTATTCTAATTAAAATAAAAAAAACAATCAATTTACCTAACCTGTGCGGAGTGATGCCATCGCATGTTGCACAGGCACATGTAAATCAATTAGGTTTTATTTATTTTAAAAAGAATACTAGAATATTTTGTCCTTGCGCTATTTTGTCCTGCACTATTTTGTTCTGCGCTATTTTATCCTTGCGCTATTTTGTCCTTGTGCTATTTTGTCATTGCGCTATTTTTTCCTGCGCTATTTTGTCATGGAGCCGTGTCAATTAGCTTCTGTTAATTGTTTACTTTTTTTTAGCAGTATTCAGTGCTTTGACGATTTCGGACGCCGCTCCTGCCATTCTCCCCAATACAGATAATCCAACAAAAATACATATTAATGGTAAAAATCTGATGTGTCCAACACATGACTTTCCTATCTAGTTATTATAGGATTTTTCCGGTTATTTTGTACAACCTATTGCAACATCTCTATAAATGTTTAGAGGATAACTATATACATTTTCCTCATACATCTACCTCGAAACATTTTTCTATAGATATTCATTGAAAACGAAAATACTGAAAAATTTAAATTTCCTACAATTTTTTCATTACGGTCCATTTTAGAAAAATCATGTATATTTATACAGAAGGCTGTTGGGAATATAGGTAAGTGAAATAATAATTCATTTTGAAAAACTCACCCTTGATGGTATGTGACCTCTTAGTTATTAATTTATTAAATTCACACTTTCAGCCCGATACTATATCCACCACTAGGTGTATGAATCACAAAGATTACTAAACAATATATCGAGCTGAGGGAATCTGTGGTTCTTGATCAAGAATAAATCCTAGAAAATTCTAGCTGAAATCTTGGCACATGCCACAATCAGAATCCAAGCAAAAACTGGCCCAGGAAGGAAGTTGTACCAAATGGCAACAAAAGTCAATGTCTTATAAAGGCCCTGACTACCAAAGGTTCATAGGATAATTTCTGGTAAGACTGTGGTCACTATTTACAATTTTAGAAGAATTTGACAATTGAAGGAGGTCAAATTAGACATGAAAACAATAACAAACCAAATTTAAAGTTGTTTAATATTTAAAAGATCTGTAGTCAATACTCGAAGTAGCAAAATATATTTGTTTAGACTATAACTTATTATTTATTGAATGCACTAAATACTATTGATAATAACCCAGGTGAGATTATATTTTAATGCAAATTACTGTTTGATAACAATGGATATTTTATGAATTTATACTCTGGATTTATATACCCGTACAATCTTAAATCTAAAGATAACTAAAGAGATTAGCATAGGTTATAGTAGAATAGGTAATTAATAGGGTAGTTTAGTAATTAGAGTAGCTTAGGGTATATATGAATCAAATAGAAGTAGAATAGTGTACATAGTTAAGCGTAGCATAGTTTAGAAGCAGAATAATGTAAATAGTTAAGCGTAGAATAATTTAGAATAGTGTAGTTTAGTCAAGTTTAGTTTAGAGTAGCTTAGAATAAGATAGGCTAGTAAATAGAATAAGTTAGAATAGTGTAAACTGAGTTCCTTGACCAACACCTTCATTGCACTTCGAATGTTCCACCATGACAGACATACCTTTCTCTACAGTTTCCTGCAACCGTGTTACTTACATCTCTCAGACACCACCGTTCCTTTCTGTACAGCCACCGGTACGGTTTTTCGATTCGTAGTGTTCTTTGGGCGTTTGCGAGAACTGCTTACATTTCCCATTTCACCGTAATTCCAGCATCTAATAGTCTTCGGCTCCTTCTCAATAAGGCGTTCTATCATCTGAAACAATTGGTCGAATTTATTTCCCTGTTCTTCCTCTTTTACAGTCCTTCTTCAATGCATCCACCAGAAGCCAGCGTAGCCGCTTCATATTTAAGAGTGGCGGACAAGACATCGACCAATGTTTTGTGATGGGCTAAACGGAGTGTTCTTTGCATTTCATGGTTACAAAGTCAATCAACAAATGTTTGGACTGCCATTCTATCATGTTTTCCGGAGCTAATGGGTAGACAAATTGCACCAACTTGGCAATATCTTCATATTCTTGAAGGGTCTCGTCTCGTTTTTGTTTGCGTTTCTTAAATTGTGACTGGTATAAATGTGCTCATGGCCATGTCGCATCTTTAGTCTCGTTTTAAGTTGTTTAAAATCATCCGTCTCTTCCACACGTGTAGTCTGAAGAACATCTAAAGCGTCTCCTCGAAGGGCAATGGTCAAATGTATTGCCTTCTCTCGTTCACACCATTTGTTTGCTCTGGCAGTTGTTTCGAACTGTTTAAAGTAGGTAGTCCATGTCATCTTTTCGTCGAAAGTTGGGACTTTAACACGAGTTTACAGCTCCTTCCAATTTCAACTTTGACTCCACCTCATGATACTTTATTTCATATTATTTGGCCTATTCTATGTGTTATAGTTCTTTTCTTTTTTATTTCATTTATTTTCTCCTTAACGAAAGTCATCTTATTTTCCTCATTGGTAGAAATTTAATTTTTTAGGAAAGATATTTCAGAAGAAACCTTTTCTTCTAAGAAAGAAATATAGGTTTTTTTTTTAAGACACATCTAAAGAAACTTTAATTTCTAAAGAAGAAACGTTATATGAAATATCGGTTTTCATAGTGGTCATATCACATCACATCGGCAGAAATTGAACAAATTATAGAAGATGAATCATCAGAAAATAGATATGATTCCGAATCGAAACCTTCATTTTCTAGTGCTTCTTTAAGCCGTTCTGTAAGCTCTGATTTCTTTCCTGTTGTTTCCAATTCACGTTCTTCTAACTCTCGACGTAACTCAGCCACTTTTAAATCACACAGTTTTTTTAACCATTTTTGTGCACTATTTATTTACAGTTTTACACCAATGTAACGATTGTTTAATTTAAAAATAGTTTATTTATTAAAAACAGTTTATTTATAATTTATTTATAATGTACTAATTAATTATTTAATTCTTAGGCACTATTGTAACTCACAATTCTGATTTATTACAATTTATCTTTACTATACAACTCTTATACTGAAACTTAACGTCTACTGACAAAGTTGTGCTATTTATATAAAGCCAGCTCTGCATTACTAAATCCTCGACCGTCTAGAGTCTAAAACCTCTGGAATTTATTCCTCTATGACTCAGCCAACGCGCAATGATTGCTCTGGTAGCTTCTAGAAAGAGTCGTTTTTCTCTATCCTGCGGCATCCAAATATAGACGAAGCGAGAGGAACAGGGTCGGCTTTAGGTGGTTACACGACATTACAATCTTCTTTGCTGCAAGCGCTGGATACAGCGCTGAATTAAAGAACACATCTCTTGATACAAAAAATTACAGAATCATTTTTGACCACTTAATGCTCACAGTTATCCACAACGGCAGGTTATTTGCATCAGTTGTTTAACTGGTGTTTAACTTATTTAACTGTTAAAAGTCAATATTAAATATTAAATATTAAAATTACTGAAAAAAGGGACTTTACACACGACTTACATACAATATTTTTTCTACTACCGTACACATTATCCACTAATATTAGAAATATAAAAGTTACTTTTTTTCACTAAAATAACTTTTTTTCACTTCACGCACTAGTGAAAAAAAGTACAACTTTACGCACTTTGTGGACTGCGTAAAGTATGCAATTTACGCACGGTAGTAGAAAAAAGTATTTTTTGTATTCCCAATGGCCGTAAATGAAACTTTCTTGATATTGATAGGCTTAAAAAGCGAGTAGTAATACTAATATTAAAAAATACAAAACTGACCGAAATGAATTATCTGTTATTCAAATCTCTATTTTTATACGCGATAGTTAAAAAAAAGTTGCACATTACGCGCAAAAGCGAAAAATTCAATTTTACGCACTGTCATAATAAATTTGTTTCAAATTAAAAAAAATTTAAGTACCCATACAATGAACTGAACATTTCACAAAATCCTTATTGTAATAAAAGGCATACGACGGACTTTCCAGTTTGATTTTGCGAAAATAAACTTTCGTTGGGTTCTTAAAATTGCAGGAATGCCGTAACTGGAGTAAGGTAAAAGGTTTATTTTCCCTTATTAGGGTCGTTATATTGGAAAAATGAGTGGAAATATGAATAACTTAGACTCAGGATATTTACATTATAATCTCTGGAAAATGGGGTGAAGTCTTTTAAGCAAGATTCAAAGGTAATTTGCTTTTATTTCCTCGAAATATGGAGATAAGTCAAGCGGCTAGTTAATTTTAACGTCATTCTCATTCTTGGCTTTGTATTATTTAATTAATTCGATTTTAAGAAAAGTAATAGCTCGAAATGGAAATCAGTTCGATAGGCATACCTAAAAATATAGAAAGATATTCCACTTTCATGCTATGAACCTCAAAATTTTCAATATTATTAATTCTTAATTTATTATACTCAAACGCCGTTAACAAATCACAGAAAACTGCTGTTGCCACATTGTTTTTATTAAGGTTTAAATAAATATAGACTATATTTATCGGGTTGGTAGTGTAGCGGTCTAACGCGCTTATATTCATTTATAGGCAAGTTTATGAGTCTGAGACTGCTGGGCTTCGAATCCCAGACCAGACAATGTGGATTTTTAATTAAATTGCATGGTTCGGTTTAGGATTTGATGTGTGCCGTATTAATAGAAATTCAATTTCTGTTGATATGACATGCAGATTAAAAAATCGCCATGCATTACCGTCTCGATGATGGTGGGTGAGGTTTTCCGGGTTTTCCTCACCTGTAAGTCAAATAACACCATCAATCATCTTTAAGTCGCCCCGGAGCGCCACGGCAAATAATAATAATAGCCGTCCCTTCCCCTACACAAGTCGTTCAGTCGACTTCAGGGGTTGAAATTCACTAGTAAGGGGGTGAATTAGGGAGAGTATTATTATTATTATTATTATTATTATTATTATTATTATTATTATTATTATTATTATTATTATTATTATTATTATTATTATTTATATAATATATCTCACTATCAGATCTGGGCAGAGTACTGCATTAAAGTACTCATCAGTACTTCACAAAGTACTCATAAATATCTGAGTATGAGTAATCATATGAATAATATTCAAAGCAAATGAGTACCTTTGCGAATTGTAGAGTACTAGTGAAAAATTCAAGTAAAGAGTATGAGTACTTACCTATTTTAAATAATTCTAGTTAGTGACTCAAGTTTAGAAAAAAATGAATTATGATAATTATTAATAGTAAGGCAGTAAATAACAAACAAAAATCGAGAGTATCACTTGTCTTCTATAAAATAGCACTTACCATTAACCCTCTAACCGGAATATTTTTGTTTGAACCCATAATTTTATATTGGGGTAAATTGAAAGCACTGATCACGAAAATAAAGTCCATTTTGCGATGAGTTAAGTGGTTTGATCTCCAGGTGCAAAAATAGGTATGCCGACAAAAGGCGGGTATTCCGTTAAAGCTGATGTTTCGTAAATGACAAAAGGCGGATAGTCCGTTGAACGTATCATAAAATAGAAGACAGGTTGTAGTATTTTGTTGTTTATTTTCACACTAAAAAGGGTGAATTATATAGATAGTATAAGGAAAAATACGATAAAAGGTAATAATATTAGAATAAGTAACAATAAGATAAGGAGATGTATTAAAAATTTTACTTAGGCAGAAAAAATCAATAGTTATGGTTTGTATGCCAGCATTTTTTATTTGAAGTTAGACACAAATTGCAAATTGCACGTTCTTTTGCAACTACGGTCTATTTGATCTGAGCGATGACCAATGCCATCGAATCGAGCATCCTCTGGAATGTCATACGTGAGACGTACACTAGGTGATTATTTCGCTGCTTTTTTAGTGACCTGAGATGGTCGACCAACGGGTTTCCTGTCTGGAAGTGTCTGACTCATCATCAACGACCAAGCAACTTCGGTTCTGAAAGTCGCCAGGTCAGGATAATCTGGTCGACCTGCATGAATGCGTAGATACAGAAGATAAGCATTTATCAACGACATATCCAACATATTATAAAATAACTTTAAGGAGGCACTTTTGGTCTTCAAACGCATGTGGTACCGACCCATTAGACCATCCATCAGATCAACACGACCAATGTGATGATTGTATTCCCAAATGATTCGAGGACAGTTAATTTCACCGTAGGTCTTTTCGGTTCGAGAGTAACCGGCGACTTTTTCTGGTTGTCTATTCGGATTCGTAGAACGAAAAGGTTTCACTCCTACATACGTCGAGGCAAGACGTACAGCGTTATTGTCTTTCCAGATAATGGTTGACACCTCAACACCATTAATGTCAGCTGTAAATTCTTCAGAGAAGCCTCGAGGTTTATCTTTCCATGTCTTGCTGCTCTCGGAGATCATCTTGTTGTTAGGAATCCGATTGGATCTAATTGTTCCCAAAGAATAAATGGCTTCTCCTATACACCAGTAGTGGTATAGATGTATAAAAATGATCAAAGTGAAGTATATAATTTTTATTCTTGGGAATTGTCTCAGCTAAACGAACTGCAACATTTCCAGTTACTCCTAAATCTGGTTTGTCAGGGAGTACCACGTTGTCGTTTTTACCACAATAAATTTCAAAACGTAAGAATAACCTGCTGAATCATGTAATACAAAGAGCTTCATCCCCTATTTGTGGAGTTTGTTCAGCATATACTGACGAAAACTGTTGACCATTTTTGTCGAGCACATTTGTTCATCAATGCAGAGCCGAGGCAATTTAGGAACATCCTTGTATTTATCATTCAAGCCACTTTCCGAATTTTGAACAGCGGATCATGCTGGATGATTTCTTGGTGTCATCTGCAAAAAATAATTGAAACGAATGTGGCGTCGAATGTCATAAAACTTATTGGAGACAAAGTGATTGGAGATCGCTGGAATTCCTTCTTGTCCCCAGTAAGCCTCCACTTTTGGATAACGATGTACGGACATGAATATTAGACACGCAATATATTTTCGCAACGAAGATTTATCCATCAAGAACTTTGTGTTGATATTACCTTGTCTGGCACCCAAGTTGGAGAGGTCAACTATCATTTTAAGTATCTCATCACTCACTAAAAATTGGAAACAGTGAAGTGGGGATTTCAATTCCTGGAACCTTTCGGGAAGACTGCTATCACCGTGGAAGGCCACTTCATTTCTGTGAAAGTATATTGACTTTTTCCTCCATCTTATCTCCGTAAATTCTTTAGATTTTGGCCGTATTCCCGCATTTCTGTGCAAAAAGAAACTGACGTATATGCACTAATTCACACTGTATTTATCAATTATTTCATTTGCTATGAATAAAAATCGTTTAACTACGATAAAACACGGATAAATAATCAAGAAACAGATGAATATAAACAAAGAAGTATCAATTACACGTTAATTCATTTGTGCGTGAAAACATAGCGTACACGGGAATACCTGACAAAAGGCAGGTACCTAATATTTCAATCAAATCACTATTTCTAATTTAAAAAACACAAAACCTATTTGATATTATGAAAGTATATAGTAAATACAACTTACTAATATTTTTTTTATTCCGGTAGCACCAAGAGAAATATTTTATTTAATTTCACAAAAAATATCAATTTTCAACCCTAATTTATATGTGTGCACTCACAAACAGATGAACTTCACTTGGCGATAGGTCCAAAACTAGAAGCGGTACAAATCTCAAATTTATTACATCAAGTAAAGTGAGAACTAACAAATGTCTTTTTATCACGTTTCGGCGAAAAAAATTGTTACCTGATGTGAACAAGTAAATTACCCGAAGCCCGCCTTTTGTCGGACATTCCGGCTAGAGGGTTGTGTAAGCCCAACTTTTTATTTTAATGTTAAAGCAATAAAGGTATTGTATAAGGACAGAGATACAGATAGAGAATACTACTTAAAAAATATGTTGCCATGATTCCGTCATTTGACATATTCTTATCTCTTCCATCCTGTATCGTTGGCGTCCATAAGTTATTCGTATTTGCCTAAGGTTTGTGACTCCGCTGGTAGAGGGTTGACAGATATATTTTAGGAAGATTGCCATAGGGTTTTATAATTGTCAGTTGGGAAATTAAAAAATAAAACAGAAAATATTATATTGAAGTTAAGATAGATAGATATTAAAGTTAAAAGATTTAAAGAATAAAAAAGAAAGATGATTTATTTAAATTAAAGATACGTGTAAATGGAATAGAAAGGAGAACTTGCAGAAAGGAGAGTTAGTCAGAAGGAGGAGTAATAGGAGAAAGTAGAGAAAAACAGAATGAGGAGACCAGATAGGAGAATAAAAGGTACAGAAAGTCAGGAGTTAGAGCAGAAAGCAGAATAACAGAGGGAGCAAGAAGAAAGAAGCGAAGCGAAGCGGAAGATTTAGATTTTTTTCAAGTTCAAAATGTATCGATTAGTATTATTTTTAGTTATTTTTTCAGTTATTTTTTTGTATTTTTTGTGAGAAGCCAAAGATGCCATAGACCTAAAAGCTCTAGGATATTGGAATAGTTTAACCTTTCTAAGGTGGAATCATTATAATGTATATACGCGCTTCGGTACTCGTACTCATTACTCGCCAGCTGTAGCAAAAAAGTACTGAGTACTCTAAAATATAAAAAACTCAAAATGTTTTGAGTACAAGTCCCATCAGGATGAAAGTACTTACAAGTATCAATTACTTTGAGTATTCGAGTAGAATTTTGAGTACAATTTACTCGGGTACTACCCAGCTCTGCTCACTATATACTTTTTTCTTTTATAAGTAGGTTCGCAAAAAAAGTCTTAAATAAATCAAGTTATCAGTAAAATGTCATTATATTTAAAAATGGTTATGATGACCTCATTACCTTCTAATTAATACGTTTTGTTATTTTTACTTTTCAGTATGTATTTCATGTTCTACTAATGTTTTGTTTTTTTATTTTTTCGTATACCCATAGACCTTTATATAGCTATTAAATACCAAATAATTGCCAATTTAGTTCAATTTAAAAGTATCTATAGATTTTTATTTAGACTACTAACGAATTTAATTCTCTACTCCTTTAGAAATGCACATTTTTAGTTAAATTTATTCTTCTTTATTCAATAAGCTCAAGAATCTCTGTACATTTCATTTCAAATTGAGTCATTGACCTGAAAACCAGAGCCTTAAACTGCGTAAGCGGTGAGTCTATTAATGTCATTGAAAAAATCTAATTAGCCGTTATATTTCGACCTTTTATCTAATTATAAGTTTAATTATTAAAACTCAATTTTGATTTATTCAGTATGTGTTTATTTTTTGTTCTATGAAAAAGTAAAAGCATTAATTAATATTTTAATTGTTTGAAATTTTAAGTTTGACATATATCTCATGTAAGGGCTTTGTAAAACAGAATTTATTTTTGTTTAGAGAGCGAATATTTGGAAGTCAAAGTATTAGATTATGTAAGGAGCTTCCTCACTCAAATGATAAGAGGTCGGCTTATTGAGTCGAATTGGGAAGCGTCATTAAAAGTCGACTCGTTGAGTCAAATTGTAGAGCATCAATGACCTGCTACCACGGACTGTAGTTCAGGTTTAATTTTAATGTATTTCCGATAGTAAAATCGCCGACGCTAAATCACAAAATTATCGTACGATGTTCCAAATCAGTGCATAAAATCTATCTGATAATTTTAGTGCTTTTAAAAGCATATTAGATCGTATACACTTTTTATGTGAAATTCGACGTCCATTATATTTTAACCCTTTTTAGCCTATGGCAATCTCTAGACGGTACAGGGTCGAATACAAATAAGAATCATTTATCCTGAAGATCATTCATGTTTCAATCTCTAGACGGTTCAGTTTCGAATAGAAATAAGAATCATTTATGTTGAAGATTATTCACGGTTCAGTCTCGAATGAGAGTTATGAAATAGAATCCCGAATGACTTGGTGGAAGTTGCCTAACCGCTATATAATGTTTAGCGATTGATGTATCTCTGCAGTTCTGGACGAAGGAAGAAATACCTTACTTACCATACCGTATATTATCTTATTTACCACACAGATAAGTGCAATTGATCTAATAAATAAATTGTTTTATATTTGAATTATGTTCAAACTTATGTGAATTAGAATTTGATACCTACATTTTCTAAAGCATGTTTTCAGTATAATTTGTTAGTGGTTAATGATTTTCTATATTTTTATCACTAATCTAGAGTTAAGTGTATAAGCTTTAAATATAGTGGTGCCTAACTTCTTTTTCAAAGTTATTAGAGTTATTTAACAAACCTAACCCACGCCCTATAAATTGAGCTCAATCACATATATCAAAGTAGATAAATTAACCAGCTATTCATGTTCCACGCTACGTAGTGTAGTAAAAAAAATCCAAGGTCGCTCGTAGTACCCATTTGAAAAAATAGGTAGGATAAAACATTGTTCAGCCAATTTTTAAATAAGAAATTTTTTCCAACTAAAATGTGATCAAGATGTTATATAATATAAAAAATAAAAATAAACTCAGCCAGAGTCACATAATAATTCAAGCGGCCAAGCAGTATATTATATTTTGTTGTTACTTTATATATTGACTCCATAATTATCCATTTAGTCCTCAATTAACAGAAAGAACGTTTTCTAGAATCTTACATTTTTAGGGTCATTAAACATACACTTTTATAATACCTCTGCATAAATACATTTTTAAGAGCGTAATATACAGTACATTAACTTTGAATTACTGACTTTAGGAGAACGGTATAGAAAAACAATGCTATTGAATAGATAAAAAAAGAAAAATAAACGATATCCCTCTACCGGTAGATCGCCGACTGCGGACCGCAATATCTTTTTCTTCCTATGAAACGGAGCCTCTGGGACACCGGGTCACCTCCCAGAGTATCGCGACTCGCGACCTTACTGCGGCATGCGGGGCTCTGCCGTGGCGGACTGTTTTTCCATAGCTACTCGTGGGATCAGATATGAATTCTAAAAACAAAAACAAAAGCGAAATGCAACAGAAGGCAACAGCGTCAACCTCGAAAGAGGATACGACGAAGGCAACGTCTCTGGCGAAGGCTGAACAGCTAGCAAAGAGGCGTAAAGTCATCGTCTCCTCCCTGGAAGAGGTAGACCAAATGCCCGAGGACGAGGTACATTCTGCCCGTCTAGGTGGACACTCGAGGTCAAGGCTAAAAGAGCTCTTGAAAACTGGCCTTGATTACACAGCCGCAAAAAGGCAGGTGATCAAGGAAAATTTTCAAAAGGCCCAAACAAAGCCACAAAAGCCCCAGAGGCTAGAAGAGGGTCAAGACAAGGCGAACGAAGTTGCCAAGCAAGGCACAAAAGCTCAGAAAGGCCCAAGGTCAACAGACGCAACACCGCCACAGGTCAGCCGACTGAGGAAGAAGGTCAGGACGGACGAAGTTTCGTTCAAAGAGGCCCGTACCTCAGTGAAGGTTGAAGTAGTAGAAATAGGGTACCCGGAGATCAAAATGAGTCCAGAGAGACTATTAAAAGTCCAAAACTCGATCTCCGAGGCCCACGATAAAATTCCCACCGAGGAAACACAGGTAAGGTTCGCAAAATGCAGCCGTAAGCCAGGTTACCTGGTCGTGACTTGCGCGGACCGAACCAGTGCAGACTGGTTGCGGGACATCGTCACAACCATCCAACCTTGGGAAGGGGCAAACCTGAAAGCGTTGGAGGGTAACGATATCCCTAGGCCATTAGCCTGCACAACATTCGTCCCCGTCGAAAGAGGACAAAGGCCCGAAGGGGATAAAATCCTCAAAAGGCTAAAAATAGCCAACCATGGACTAAATACACACCTTTGGACGGTGTGGGGTAAAACCCCATCGGCAAAAGGTCAAACGTGGGCTTTTTCGATGGATCCTGAATCCCTGGAAGAGCTAAAAAAAGCTGGACATGTCCCCCTACTATGACCTAGGGAGACTTAAATTTAGAGTCAAAGGAGGACATGACCAAGAACCCGCCGAAAAGGTGAATAACCCAGGCACAAGCAGGGAAGAGGAAACCAAAGAGTCCTCTTCAGAGGAAGAAACCTTGGTAGAGGACGACGAGGTGGAGTCACAGTGAGGTCAGTCCCCTCAAGAGGCAAGAAGCCCAAGAGGTGACTGTACCTATGGAAATTGGAGAGGCCTCTAAGAAGGCAGACAAACTGCCCAGTTCACAGAACTGAGCAGATCGATCAGGGTTCTTCAGGTGAACCTCCATCATGCCAAGGCGTCCACCGCTACAGTATGTAGGAGGTTCGACAAAGAGGGTCTAGATTTGGCCCTCTTGCAAGAACCCTGGTTACATGGCGGGAGGGTAACAGGCCTAAAACCCAACCAAGGTAATATTCTGTACAACGAAAGGTCTAAAAGACCACGCGCATGCATCTTATATAACAATAGGGTAAATTGTGTACTAATACCGGTGCTGTGCATCGCTGATATTGTTATAGCTCTCCTAACTACGCCGACAGAGGAAGGAACAAAAAGATGGCTAGTCTGTTCTGCATATTTCCCAGGCGAGAAGCTATGTTCCCCACATATAATGGGCGAAATAGTCTCATATGCGGCAAGGGCTAACCTCCAACTCATCATAGGATGCGATGCCAATGCCCATCACATTATGTGGGGAAGCACGGACATCAACATAAGAGGTGAGTCTTTATTACAATTCATCTTATCCGAAGGTTTAGTAATTGCTAATATAGGTAACAAACCAACTTTCGTCACGGCAACGAGAAAATAAGTTCTATACGTTGTTGGATCAACCTGGGGTTGTCCAAAAAAAGCCTGCCTTTTGCGATCTAGAGCTTCGCATTCGCACAGTATGTGTTTGGCCGTTTCTGGTTTCTTGTGACATAGTCGGCACATGAGTTCCCCATTGTACATGCCAATTTTGTTCAAGTGTCCCTTTACTGGGGCGTGCCCAGTCATGAACCCTGTTATCACTTTCAACTGCTTCCTATTCATTAAGAGTAGTTCTCTAGTTCTTTTGGGACATGGTCTGCCTATGAAGGCTTTTCCATGTGCCTGTTTTGGGGTGCTTCCCCAATAGTTGATATGTTGTTCCCGAATCCAGTCATTTACAAAACCCCGGACTGTACTTTTTGGTACTCCTGGGTTTGTGTCTGGTTCTGGTGTTTCTTCTGACCCTCTTTTTGTAAGTTCGTCAGCCTTTTCGTTGCCTTCGATCCCTTTGTGACCTGGCACCCAAAATAGTTTTACTCTATTTCGGTCTGCCAGTGTTCTTAGTTCTTCGATGCATTCCCATACCAGCCTCAACGTTACTTTCTGACTCGATATGGCCTTAAGTGCCGCTTGGCTGTCTGACATTATTTGAATATGCTGATTTTCGACAGCTTTCATTGTTCGTTTTTGCACATTGCAAAATTGCGTATACCTCGGGCTGAAATACCGAGGAATGTATTCCTATAGCATAGCTATGGTTAGTATCAGGGTTTTTGGAGAATACTCCTGCCCCAGTGCCTTCCTCAGTCTTAGACCCGTCTGTATACCAGGTTTGTTCCTGTTACGTCTAAACACAATGAGTTGTCTACTTTATTTTATTTAATGCATTGGTAAATGTACTGTGGATTAAGAAAGGGCGAAAGCTGAGACCGTAAGTTACTGTGAAACACAGAAATGAATACAACAGCGAATGTTAGCCCGCAGGGTAAGATGACTCTGTGTTTCACAGAAACTCACTGTAAGTCACCGCACCTTGCGCCAGTCATAAAGGGCCTTTATGATTTTTAAATTTTTTCTGTGTAAATTATGTTTATAAGATTCTGGATTTTATAATTAACTCTAATGTATCAATTATGTGTTTCAATATTTATTTATTTATTTTCATTTATTAACTTAAAGATCTACATTATATTTGTGTGGATATGTGGCGTGTGAATGTGTGTGGTAAGAATGGACGATACAGATAATATTGATATTACTTTTATAATATAAATGTAATTGTTTGTAAATTATTTTATATTGAATAAAATATTATTATTATTCAACGATATACTGTACCGCGTACAAAAAACTCGTTTTACGCTCTGCTACATTTATTGAAAGATTTATTACTTTGACCGGTTTTTTGTTTCATTATTTTGATAGGATTCCCAAAAGGACGGTTTCTTATTGCCAAAGAATCGGAAGCCAAGCGAAATAATACAGTAGCAGACGTAGTCGTACACCATCCAGACTGGATCAACTCAATTAAAACTTTCCAAACATTTAAAACGAATGTCGCGAAACCCGAAGTGAAGACCCATTTAATTGGAAAATCTCTTCTGTTTTAAGTATGACAGTGTCTTCTACGCCACTTTACATCATTGCGGATTTCTGCAAAATTTATGACAAAACTTTTCCAAATGAACATTTACATAAGAAGACGGCCGTATTCGAAAGAAGCAGATCCGGTTTCATCAAAATTAAGACCAACAACTTCATTATGAATGCGTGAAAATAGAAACTATGGTTAAATGTTCCTTAGTGGCAATTTTTAAGATTTAAGGCCAATTACTACAATAGCCCGTAAGTCAGTAAGATTAAAAGGTTTGTGCTCGGGCCACAGTTTTCACTAATAACAATGATTAATCGGTGCAATTCAGAAAACTATTCATGGGTTTCATGGTAATAGTTTGTATATTTTTTATTGAAAAATTCGCTCTTGATGATGAATTCTTTGTGCGTTATTTTATTTTTTAAATAACTGATTTTCAGAAGATTTTTATGAAATGTTTCAATTATTTAGTCTTGGAAATTATGGGAATCTGATTCTGAATTTAGTAGTATTAGAATAAATATGCAGTATGCAGTTATTCCGCACATTGTCGACACAACGCCACAGACACACAGTGACGATAGAACGGCCGCAAGTTGAGACCTTAGAATATATATAGCCAGGAAGGAGGAATCCTTAACGACCTTGGAATCGCGATGGTATCTAATTTTGTCAGTGCACTAGACGAATATGGTGACAAGTTTTTCCGGTCTACCAGTGACGTACTGTCATAAAGGGGCGTAGAAAAGAAAATAATAAATTCTCATTTGCATATTATCTAAATTTACCGATTTCTCTCATTTTAACGACTTCCTATTTTCTTGCGAGAAGGTTGCATTTTTTTTATTATGTGAATAAATTTAACTTTAAAATTGCATGTTGCGTGGGATAAATATAGGAAAATATTTTTGGGATAATTTATAGAGGGATTTCATTTGAAAAATAAATCAAAGCAATAATGTATTAAAAAAAAATATTGACTTTTTTACGTCTTTATTATGACAATGTCTTTATTAATCTACATTTTACAAATTATTAAGGTTTGAAAAATAAATATGTTTTGTTTTTAAAAAAAATTAAATATCCTATACTTATATTTAGGTCGAACACCGCTGTGATATTTCTTTCTTAGATGTTTTTGTTGGAGTACATATAAAACTTCCTAATATCGAAGAGAATTTCTGATCATTTTATTACATAATATTATTGGTAATAATTATTTGCAGGACAATTTTGCATAAGCAGGTAAAACACCTTTCCAAGAAAGGATCCTATAACGGAATAATGATTCTATGAGTGCAAAATAGATTATTCTTAAATGTACATTCAACGCATTATTTGTATGCTTAGTCCAGTTATGATGAGAGTCAATTTGTACTCTGAGGTATTTGATATCATTTGTAATACTTACGAGGTGTGGCAATTAAATAACGAGAATTTATTTCTAGCTCCTATAGTGGTAACACTGACATCTTAAAAATTTGTTGACGTAAAGTTCACGAGATTATACACAACTCTGCCAAGTTTGATACTGATCGGTGTAATATTTCATGCTTTCCGATTTTTTAAAGTTAGTAGTGTACTGTCATGACGTACAAAAATGTGTGACGTGAAAAACGAGCAACGAATTGTCATCAAGTTTCTAGTGAAATCTGGCGAAAAACCGGCCGAAATTTTTGGTAAATTGCAACGTGTGTTCGGTAATGACTGTTTATCAAAACCACGTGTGTACGAACGGGCCAAACGTTTTGCATCAGGCCGAGAATCAACGCAAGGCGATGCAAGGTCAGGAGCCCCTAAAATCGTGCACACTAGACAAATTGTCAAACGTTTGAGAATGTTGGTGCGGACAGATCGACGCCTCACAATCCCAATGATGTCAAATAAACTTGGTATTAATAGAGAACCCATTCGCCAGATGTTACACGATGCTCGTAGCCAAAAATGGTTGGATCCTTCACATCATTAAAAATTCAATAGTTTTTGACGAGTAGGAACATAACAACGCTCCCCCACCTCCCGTACAGCCCTGATGTGGCTCCACTGGACTTCTGGCTATTTCCAAAGTTGAAGGAACCAATGAAAGGACATCGCTATAAGGATTTGGAGGACATTAAACGTGCTGTAACGTCGGTGTTGAAGAACCTAACTGCTGGAAACTTCCAAGGTGCTTCCAGAAATGGGAAGAACGCTGGAACAAGTGTGTTAGACTAGGAGGAGAGTACTGTGCAGGCATGGGTGCATAAATCATTGTAAATATTAAATAAATGTTTTAAAATTTAAAATTCTCGTTATTTAATTGCCACACCTCGTATATGAAACTACCGAACGTTACCTTTTATTGTTTTTATAGGAAGAGGCCATCTTTTTGTAACTGTATAATGGAACAGCATAAGTTTTATCAAAGGTTTGTAAGTTTTTATAATTAAACCATTCGAACATTTTTATAAAATCTGTTTCTATTAATAATTTTAATCAATTCCAGTTCTCTGCATTTTACAGAATAACTGTGTCGTCTAAAAAATTTACATTATTTCCATCTGTATTTAAACGACAAATTATTTAAAATAAAATTAAACAAGATAGGACCTAAGACAGTATCTTGAGGCATGCGATATGCTACTTATTTCCTTACTTGAGGTATTAATTCATTTGTGTTCGTTTTTGTAAATAACTTTGTAATAAATTATATAGGGTGCATCACATTCATACAATAAACTTTTATTATACGAAAAAAACCGCACATGATATAGTTAGTAAAGAATTTATTTACTTATATACTTCAACCGGACAAACTTTTATTGTTGGAAAAGCTGTGAGTAGAAGTCTTATTCTTGGTTTTGAGGTTCGATCAAAACAATCTGCTTTAAAATGGCGTGAACACAAAAAATTAAGATATTTTGGCTCACAATTTGATTGTTGCATGAACTTAAGCCATAACTTTCTTTTTTTTTTAAATCTTTAGGAAATCTGAAAATTGTCTACCTGGGATTAAATTATATAATTTGTAAATCTAGAATCTTTAAGAAATCTGAAAATTGTTTACTTACAATCAATTTATAAATCTAAATTGAACAATAATTTATTAATTTTAACAACCACATAAATATCTTTAAATTGCATAAAAGAATTGTTTAAATAAAAGTATATATACCCTATAAACCATGAGACTACGCCTGTGAGCACAGTTGATCGCAGACGCACTAACCATGTTTGTTTACAAATTTAAAACATTAAAAATTTAAAAAATCTTTAATGTGGTTGAAAATTGAGAGAACAAAATACTTGCTTAGGAAATGTAGATTATTCCTTTCTACTTTTAGCTGTGCTGCTGTATCCACAAGACGAACAACTGACCATATTGTCTTGTTTGTCTTTTAACGCGGAAAATTTAAAATTAACAGTAATACTAAATAAATACTAATACACTTAATACTGTTTGAAAATGTCTACAAAACATACGCTAGATAAAAGTTTAAATTAACACATAAAACATCCAACTTATTAACAAATTTTAATCACTAAAATTATAAACCAATTTTAGAAACTATTTATCATATGATGATAAGTCATCCATAGTACAACATGGTTACCACTTCCGTCAGATCGATTAGATTAACGAGGACATGGCATGCTCCTTCCTGACTATATATTTATGTTCTAAGGTTGAGACGCAGTTCGTTGAGGTGATGTGACTCACCGTGAGTTTATGTGAAAAACTTAAATGCATAAAATGCGAATGTTTGTACGTAGAGTGTACAGTGTATTTATTTCTGTATTTCACAGAAGCTCACGGTGAGTCACCTCACCGAACTTCGTCTCATATTATGCCCGGCTTAGGGACGTATCAAGTCTCCTTCACGCAGTAGCACGAAATACTGATATGTGTCTTTATGTGCATTGAGCCAAAATAACTAGTTTTCACAGCTTCAATTTATGTCAAATTCATAGATTTGTTAGTATTTTGAAACTCATACACAAACAGTGAATAAATGTTAATTTGTTTATGACATAATGAAACAATAATAACATAATAAAGAACAATGTTAAAAATTACTATAGAAATTCCAAAGTTAAAAAAAAATTAATGTACAGATTGCAATTTGTCCATAAATAAAGATGATAGAAAAATAGAAAAATATATCACATAAACTGAATTTTATAGCTTTGCTATAGATAAATTCATTAATGTCAAATTCCAGCTGCTTTAAATAATGAGATTTAATAGAAATTATATCTAGATTTTCTAATAGACCCTGCACAGCGATTCCGTACCAGTATGGACTTCTATACAGGGTGATTAACGATTAATAATGAAAAAAAAAAGTTTATTAAAATATTTTTAGTTTCAGAGATAATAATTTATTTCAAAAAGAATCTGAATTTCCTAAAAATAAAAATGAATTAAATCTATCACATTAACCGGTCAAAATTATATAAATTTTACTATTTCACAATTAAAGATCAGTAATATTATTATATCTATATATAATTCACAAAAACACCGCCGTTCAGACTTAGAAAACACAGTTGTCAAACTGCAAAAAAATGATGCGTTCAATTCCATTGCAGCTAAACGACTGTGTACGTTTAGCGCATAGTACCTTTCGAGCAAATATATTCGAAGCTAGTATGGCATAAATATTTTATGCTGTACGACGAGCACCTTTCGGCTCGATTAATAATGAACAGCGTCTCCTATTAGCTGAACCGAGTGTTTCTCAAATTTCTATTCGTAGTTGACCACGATAACCCGTAAGAAACGTCAGTCAACGTGGACTGGGAAATCCAATCGTAAGTCGGTTTTAATTGGTTATTCGGCACGCTTCTATGTGTCATCCTTGTGTTAAGTGAGCACATATCGATAATATTTGTTTATCCAGTGTTGTATTCACATTACTGTTTGGATTTTTGGTTTATAAAAAATGGCCTTTTGAAAGTGATCCCTGAAGGTATGTAAATAATTATAATTCTGATTGACTATTTTTTAAATAAATAGGATCAGCTGCACCTCAAAAACAACTAAATTGATATTTAAATACCCATATAAATTGTAAAATTTAAACAGTTCAAAGTCTGCTTTGGCAGTTTACATTATTGTTTACCTATACATGGTGATTCACAAAGAAAAAGCTATATTTTACCTGCAAATTCTATAGTGGAAAATATTAATTGTTGGCTTAATAACTAGGGATCAAATATTAATACATACTGATAAAATGTAAAAATGTTAAAATTGTACGAGAACACTTTATTAAAAAAAGAGACAAGTTGAATAAATTTATATTAATTAGTTACTATTAAATAGATGATACTTTAATAAGATTACCATTTCAACGTTTATGGTAGAATTAAATGAAACAAAGATATTGTTACACAGGTTTTTGGTATCTCAATTTATTTTAACTCAACTTTTACAATGACTGCACAACTGATAACATTAACATGTAACGTCTATCATAAAACTTAAACTCTAACGTCAGGTCGTCAACCTTCTGGAAACCTTCTCGAACAATGCGGATTTTTCTTTGACAAGGAATGACATTTCGAGACATTTCTGGACTATTCTATCTTCTTCATTTAATCGTACCCTTATTTATGATGACCACAGTATGCTGCGTAACATTGCTCCCTCCTCTCTAGTTACTCGCCCCGAATAACTTGATTACTGGGACCTGGTTGGAGCCAATGGGGTGGATCTGGGCCACGGTATGGCGCTAACTTTTCAATGTGAACTATCTTGGGTTTACTTCCCGCTGACAACTGAATGCGGTAGATCAGGTTGTTGATTTACTTAAGGACGGTGTAGGGGCCTTCCCAGTTCTGTTGCAGTTTCAGACAAAGTCCTCTTTGGCGCTTGGGATTGTACAGCCATACTGGATCGCATATCTCAAAATGTGTCCCTGTGGCATACATGTCGATTCTAGCTTTTGCTTTATTGCTATTGACTTTCGTCCTTGGTCAGAATGTAATTCCAAGAGGACCCGTGTCTCGCAATGAAGTTCGTCATAAATGCTTCCGCTACTGTCGTCGCCGCCTGATTAGGAATAGGCACTATTTCGGGCCACTTTGAAAACTATTCCATAACAACCATCAAGTATTTGTTTCCTCTTTCTGTTAAAGAAAGTGGTCCGAGGATATCTATGGCGATTCGTTCGAAAGGCTCTTCGGAAGGGTGCTGTGCCATTTTACCTGGACTTCTTGTTCTGGAACCTTTTCTGCCATTACAAAGGTCACATTCCTTACACCAATATTCTACATCCCGTCGGCAATTAACCCAATAAAATCTTTCCCGAACTCGTGAAATTGTCCTTTTAGTACCTCCTCTTGAACGGCTGCTATGAAGCTCCTCCAACACACTTCTGACCTGTGATTTCGGTAGTATTACTTGACGGACTACATATACTCCATCGGGGCTCTCCCACTTCCGGTGCAATAGGCTATCGTGGCTATATTTGGCTATCTCTTGCATGTAGGTCTGACTCCATTTTTGAGCCATTCTCGGACAACCTTTAAGTCATTGTCTTTTTTTTGAGTCGTTCTTAGGTTTTCAAGGGCGATTCCGTCTTCGTCATCCTCTGGCTTGATAGTGGTCGCCTGAAGACTAACTTTTTCAATTAGCTCCTCTCGTTCTTCAAGCCTTTTACAGTACCGGCATTGTCGTTCTAAACACGGTCACCTGTAAAGAATGTCTGCGTTGCTATGGAGACGTCCTCTTCGATGTACTATTTCGAAGTTGTATTTCTGCAGTCTTTCTATCTATTTAGCATGTTTTTTAAATTTAATCAGCCACTGCAAGGCGCTATGGCCACTTCTAATAATAAAACTTCTGTTAAAAAGGTAAGTGTGGAAGTGTTCGAGGGCTTTGACAATAGCTAAAAGTTCTTTTCTTGTGACGCAATAATTCTTCTCAGCTTTCCTAAGGTCTTACTAAAATACGCAATTACTTTCTCTTCTCGTAAAACTTTAAAAACTAACTTTATCAATTTATAATTTTAAAATCAATGAATATATTTTTGGATAATTATTTTTGTACATTTGTCGATATATTTGGATAAGTGGCTTTAAACTGGGAATTTTTTTAATTGATCCATGTCACTCTTCAGACAATACAAAAAAGCCATGGTTAACATTTTTTAAGTGTTTAAATAATCTATTCCTTTTTTTAGTTCCCAGCGTCCTCACTATAATTTTGAATCGGTTTCTACGTTGTCTCTTTAAAACATCAATATCTTTGTAAATTACAATAATTTCTGTTTTTGTTTGTTAATATAATGGTTATTTCATAAAATAAGACCAACCCTGGAGGAGTTATCTCTTTTCCTTTTTCATTCTTGATGAAAATGTTTATAGAGTTGGTCGTGATGTATGTTCCAAGTGAATGTCGCCGCCACTCTCATTTTTCTTATTAAATTTTCTTGGATTAGAGGATAAAGGATACATACAAGATAATTAGGTAATGTAGTCCTTAATGGAGAAACTGTAATTGTACCTACAGTTTAATATCAAATTCAATGAAAACCGTTTAGAAAAAATGTTACTAATGGTTTTTCAACCTTCTCAATTAGGTATTAAATATTCTCAATTATTTTTTATATTGAAATGAGGCATTTTATTAGATTTGGTTAGGACGTCCATGTAGCCTCCCCCACCTTTTCAGATATATTGTGGATATCTTTCTGATCATTGGTTAAAGTATTTTGTCAAGTTCAATATTTTTTTACTAGACTCCATAGACTGGGAAGTAGGTAATTGTACTTAGTTTTTCTTCCGTCCTGATATTCCTTCGCAGTAGCACAAAACATACTACAATAATTCCTTCTCTTTCTGACAGTATCGACACAAGGGCTCTTCTGACAGGAGGATATAATGCATATATCTGTTAGGCGTATAATAGTTTAGTAGATCCTAGGTGGGCGATGGTTCTTTCATGAACTGCATGCTATTTCTGTTCTGATAAATTGCTTCACTATTCCTGAGATTTGTTTAACATCCAATGCATTTCTCATATACATCGATGCTGTAGAGAGGTATTTGAAGATTTGAGAACGATCCTGAACGACGTCTAGCCCAAATGTAATAATTGGCATTATTATTTTTAAAATATAAAGAATTTAACAAAAATCCCAAAAATATCTAATATTTTTAATCTATTAAATTAACACAACATATTTATTAAAACCAAACAATTAGAAATAGTTCATTGTACTAGAAAATTAAAGGACAAATCGTGCGAATAATCATTAAAAATAAATAAGTCGAGTTTCTTTTAATATAATCACGTTAAGGTTGATATAAATAGAGAGTCAATCATTGACAAAAAGACTCAAGGGGCGGCCGTTGGGCCAAACCTATGCCCAAAAATGTAACTTGTTAATTATTAGTATTTATTATATATAGTAAAGTGTGTGTGTAGTGTTTTAGTTTCAAAGGTAATATCTATTTTATTATAACATGGTTAAATCTCTTGTTTGGGTTATGTATTTTAAAACAGTTCATTAGTCTTTCTTCAAATGCCAATTCTTTCATTTTCGTCCCAAGTTTACTTATTAAATGTTTATCAGTTTTAAGGGTTTTATCATATAAAGAGTTTTTTTGATGTAAAAGCTTTCATTATATTAAAGTTTTATCATATATTATATTATAATAACATGGTTTATCATAATAAAGATTTATAATTATGGGTAGTAATTTTTGCTTGTCGTATTTCAAAAATTGATATTGTTTTGATTTATTGAAATTTGTTATTCATTTTTTACTTATATTTAAATATACATGTTATTGTTTATTAATCTATTTTATTCTCACCTCTTTCTAAAAACCAGTAAGAAATATTCCGAGCATGTTAAGCCTCGGCGTTCCTACCCTTAAGGACTTGAGAGTCTTAAGTCAGTTGCCAAAACCGCTCGACATATGCTATTAAGGGATGTTTTTTTTGTATTTTTATTATTTTCTTTTATTATTTTATTTTGCCACTGGCGAATGGATGTTCCTTCAGGACTCCAGGACCCTAGGGCTGGTGACAAGCGCTGCCTTTATCCCTTAATAGTATAGTAACAGTAGCTAAAGACCTATCAGTAGTTGCAAATGGTCTTTAGGATAAACTGGTTGTTACATTTGGTGACGAGCGTTGGTCTTTAGGATTAACTGGTTGTTACACAAACAAGCACATCAAACTTCTGTCTAGGAACCTCGACAGTCATTGTCGTGGATGGTCTAATGGAAGTAGCACTTGTCTAGCATAAAGTGCCACTGGATTCACGACTACGACAGGCTTTTCTCAAATCTCCCAAGTATTTGTTTGCACCTTTGGGGTTTGGAGATGCTCTTAATAATTCATAAGGGGATTTCTGAGATTTGTTTCCGGATTTTCAAATTATTTACAATTAATAATAATTGAAAGAGGTGGGTTGGCTTATATTTTAATTCTACAGTTATTTAGTGTGTGATAGCTTAGGTTTTTAATATGCAGTTAAAAAATATTGGGACACACAGTTAGGTATAATAAATTTAAATTGTTAAAAACGTGTTTTATTTTTCACCAAATTTTATTTTTCACTTAAGTCAGGTAACATTTTCAATTTTTCAACATTTTACCTACAACTAGAATTGTATGTTCTAGTTGTAAGTAAAGTTGTAAAATAGAAAAATGTGACTTTAAATTGATTCAAATATCATAAATTATAAAGCACGCCAATTTTTAAATCCTTTACTCTATTGATGGGCTTAGTTCAACCGTGAGCGCCTAGCGCGCTACTGTCGAAGTCAAACAAACTTGTTACCAACTATTTAAAGGGAAAGCGACCCCCGTAAACGACTATTGGCCATATTCACCGTATGTGTATAAGCTTTAAGATTACTTAGATCACATATTTTATATGCACCGAAGTCATTATAGCAGTTAAGCGAGAGATTAGTTAAGCCCCCATTTTATGGCGGCTGAAAATTACAAAGTAGAGCTTTGTCAAAAACATAACCTATTTTCTCGAGTTACCCAAGTTTTAAATAGATCGTTACTTTTATTTTTTATTTTATTTCTAAAGATATATATTTAAAATATGGAAGTGGAAGATGAAATTTTTGTAGATGACGATATTGATATATTGGATAAAATAGATTTCGGTTTTCCACGCCGTCTTTATTATATTGAAAATATGGATGATTTGAGTTTTTTTCGAAGATTCATAGTTAATCTGATATCCGTATTGGAACTAATTGAAGATTAACTAGAGTTTGAAAACGACTTGTAAGTATTTTGATAGTGATAAGACTGTCTTTTATTATATAATTATATATTTTTTAGAAACAATAGCGTATCTCCAATCAACCAACTTCTAACTGCTTTAATGTTTTATGCAAGTAGTTCTCATCAAATAAATATTAGTGATTTTATGCATATGGATCAAAGTACTGTTTTCCTTAATAACACAAGTATCTGCAGCTATTGCTAGCCTTCGAAATCAATTTATTAAAATGCCAAGTACTCCTGAAGAAATACTGTCATGCCAAACCAACTTTTTCGAGGTAGTGCGATTTCCTCGTATTATAGGATGTGAGGATGGGACACACATTAAAATCCGTTCACCAGGTTAATTTACATTGTCCCTTTGAAACAACAAGATCACATGTATGTTTTTTTAGGTGGAGAGGATGGAGAGATTTACAGAAATAGAAAAGCCTATTTTTCTATTAATGTTCAATTAGTGTGTGATAGTGGACTAAAAATAAATAATATTGTAGCACGTTGGCCTGGTTCTGCTCATGATGTCACAATTTTTAACAATAGTCGCTTGAGAATTAGGTTTGAAAGTGGAGAATTTGGAGATGGTATTTTGCTTGGTAAGTATATTATGTGCCTTTTTGTATAAAGTTTAATAATTCAGCAATAACTTATTTTAGGTGACAGTGGGTATGGACTGAAATCATATTTGCTAACACCACTTGCACAACCTGTAACACGAGCACAACAGCTATACAATGAGTCGCATATTCGCACAAGAAATTTTATTGAAAGGACAAATGGAGTGTACAAAAGAAGGTTTCCAACTTTGTGTTATAGACTCAGGTGCAATTTAAATACTGCACTTTCTGTAATGGTTGCAACAGCAGTATTGCATAACATAGCTTTTTTAATATGCATGAAGATGTACCTCCACCCCCCCCCTAGGCATAAACATAGAACAATTAAATTATTTAATTAATCAAGGCCAAGTACCCGCAATCAATCTTCATGAAAATGTATTGTACGATTTTCGAAATGATATTGTAAATACCCATTTTGCGAATTTATAATAAAAGTATGTTCATTTTTGTATTTGTAAAATATTTTTGTTTTAGAAAATATGTATTTTCAATTATTTTTTAAATAAATTTATTACTGTAAAACATTTTTCTTTCACAGCCGTTAAAATTCTTGGTACATTGTAGAAAATGGCATTTTGTGTTGCAAATCATTCCACAGAAGAAATTAAGCTAGGAATGTGTTAAGTGCACTGTAACTATGTGGGTAATTTCCAAGTAACTTACAATATAAGCAAAAAACAGTTTATTTAAAAAAAAACTAGCTAATACAAAAAACACATACACTAACTACTATAATATAACTAAACTTGGGTTTTCACATTTTAAAATATTTTAATAAAATAAAATGGAACATTGAAAACAAAATTGAATTAGTTATTTGATCTCTTTTCGGATAATTCAATTTCGAGTATCTGTTTTCAATTTTAATTTTTTTATTTTTAGTTCATTTTCGATTTTAATATGGCTAAGTTGTGTATCAACTATTTGTAGCCTCTTGTCAAGCAACAGATCATATTTTTTTGCAATATTTTAGGACGTCATAGGTTTAATGACTGTTGCTGGCCTTCTCCTTTGTATACTTTTATTGGGTGTCTGAAAAATATTTTATTTAAAACAAACTAATTGAAATTATAAAAAAGAGGTGATATTAGTGATTTTGAATATCAATTTAGCATTAAAAAATAACTAACCACTTTGTTTTCACTAGGCACTAGTGGGGCACTCACAGGTGTCTGTAATTGTACTGGTGTAAACTTTTTCCAAGGTTCCGTTACTACATCACTGTCCATGCTCTGAAAACAATTTTCAATAACTTAATAAGCTGTGCTATTATAATTTATTAACTACAAGGTACAAGTAAATCTTCTACATATACAATTATTTAAACAAATACAGCTATAGAAAAGAAGGAAACTTTACCTGCACCTCCTTCATTGTTTGTTAAGTTGATGCCTTATTTTCAAGTACATCTACTGCATTTACATATTCCAATATAACTTCATTTCTTTTCTGATTTTCAATAACGGACTCATCAGCATCATCGTCGTAGGGATTATGGATCCCCATCAATGTTTTTTATTAAGTATCGATAAAAGAACCTCGTCGGTTTCGTCCTTTTTTATTTTTGGAGGAGGCCCACCACCCGTCAACATAGTTTCTTTTCGCTCTTCAGCTAATGATTTTCTCAATTCTTTCTTTCTATTTTCATAGCACTTTTTAAGTGCCACAGAACTTCTACAAACATTAATGCTAGATGCATTGCATTCATTCTCAATAGCTTGCTAGGCTTTTTCCTTTAATACAGATGATGCTCGATCTGTTTTTTATCTTCTATAATGGAAGTGTGCAATTATATTCATCAGTCGAGCTCTTTCTGTGACTGTAAAATTAGGAACTCGGACTTTTTGTGAAGTACTCATATTTTACTTATTTATTAAAAAAACTGATTAAAAAACTGATTAAAAAACTGATAAAAAAACTGTTAAAAAAACTGGTAAAAAAACTGATAAAAACTGATAAAAACTTGTAAAAAAAACTGATACAAAACTAATAAAAAAACTGGTAAAAAACTGATAAAAAAACTGATAAAAAACTGATTAAAAACTGATAAAAAACTAATAAAAAAAACTAATGAAAAAACGTGGTCAGTATAGTAACAGAACAAAACAATTAGGTTAGAGTACACATTTACAAAACACAAAATTTGCAGAAATGTTAGATTTTTTTAGCTGTTGCCAAACTTCTGACTGGTTTAATAAAGCGAAGCTTAATATTCTACAGTGCATAGTATCAACATTTAAATGAAGCTTTATATTACAGCCTAGCTTAATTAAGCGACGCTTAAACGAAAAACGGTGAATATGGGCATGGAACAAGTAGCTCAGATCAAGCAGTTACGACTTCAGCTGTCGTATTCGAATTAGACCTTAACCCAACTCTGTTAGTACTTTCAAACACCAATAAACTTTTAGTGTACTTACATCCTGCATACAACTGAGTGCTTTTAACGTCGCTTGATTGTCTGATTATATGACAGTGATTTTCCATTTACCTGGAATCTTTACTCCTTCAAGTATATAGTCCTGTCAGCACTTTTCGTTTTGTTAATTTGTCTATTGTGGTTTTGCGGTTATTTACTGTTAGTTTCTCCTCTTCGTACCACTCGTCAACGATGTTTAGAGCAATTTGTGTACTCTCCAATATTGTTACTTCTAACTTACCTTTTAAGATGATCGATCGTCTAGTCATTGGCTTATTCTAGGCATACTTATATAGTGGGACACTTTCGGCAGAATCGACGCTCTTCACATGTGCTTAAATCGAAATAACCATCCAATGCATTCATAAATAATAATAGAACTGGCCCGGATTTGAGCCTTGAGGCGCATCGAAATTTAAATAACCTTTGGACGTCAATCTCTATAATATAAGTTTATCGTATTTTATAAAAAAATGTTTTGCAATAGGTTATTCTCAACACAATGAATTCAACTCTATTTGAACCTCAATTTGTAACATTTCTTTCTCATCTTTGTCGGAAAACATCCGCGGCAAAAAACGTAATTTTCCATGATTTATTACCCGTATCAGTTATGATTGTAGAGAAAGGAAAAACGAGCGATTTTCTTTGTTTTACGTGGCTAATCGTCTCTATTTTCTCCTAGATTTCGGATTTGATACGCCGAGAAAAATAACGCTGACGCGTTCCCTGTGTATATACGACGAATTTAATTAAAAAAGAAAAGCGTTAACCGTTTTTTCCTTAGGGGCAACCGTAATCGGAGATAATTTTCTTTTGCGTACAAGTCTAGATAAATACAAGGGAAATATCATTATTCAGTTCAGAGAAAATATAATTTTCTATTTGATTTATGGGTGGCTTTCGCCGCATAGACTGAACAACAATTTACCGGCGAGGAATAACAGAGGCGTAGAAAAGTAAAGGGCTAAAGTAAATAAACTTTAACATGTTGATATATTTTAAATAAAATATATAAAACGAATGAAGAGGAACTGATATAAAAAATACATAATAATAAGAATAATAAAAAAATACTCGTTTACGTGAAATCAATAAAAAGGTAGATATCGTACAAAAATTAATTCGGTAACCCCAGTTTTCTCCATGCTTTTTAATAACATTCGTATTTTTTTTACAGGTTGGTTTATTTATTGATGTTGTTGTTGATGTTAAGTTGTTAATTTTTTATAACTACTAAAAAAATAGAAACTAGAATACCTCTGTTTATTTTATGAATTTCAAAACATGGGGCCACACAATATGTCTAAAAAAGTATTAGAAAGAAAACTAAAAGGGTAAATGGTAAAAGAGAGAAATGAAAGCGAAAAAAATGGATGAAAAACATCAATATATGTTAGTAGATAATTAGTTATCTGAATGAAACCAGTTTTTTATTTCAGTTCTTCGATTTTCTACCTCTACCCACATAATATCAATGTTCTGTGAATATACTAAGAACGTTCTGTCTATGTTCTTTTATAGAATGTTCTTAGAACATACCTAGTATATACTGAGTACGTGCTATGAAAGTATATTCTAAAAAATATACATATACTAAGTACGTGCCTTAAAAGTATATTCTAAAAAGTATATACCGAGCAAGTGCTATAACAGGACATTCTTAGAAGATACTAAAAGTCATATACCCTGCGTGTACCTCATATTCTGAGAACGTTTTAAATACTTACAGGTAAAAAATTAACACCAAATACATGTAAAAACATGTTTATATACATATCTATATGAATTTTTCGCAGGTGCCGATCTGATAATTCGCTAACAAACGCACTAATGTTGATTGTTTAGGCCAAAAATAATTTACAACCTTAATAGAAGAGAAGAAGTACATAACCAACAAATTGTTTGGTCACGCTTGAGGTTTGAGGTTGTTATGTTGTTAGCTTGGTATTGCTTCATCCATGCATTGCATCGTTTCATTGAATCGGTAAATAAATTAATAAAATCAATTGCATCGTGTGTTTTATACAAAAATAGACAAATTTTACTATATTTTTAGTTTTTAGGACCTACAAGTGATGTTAGAACCAGCGTTGCCAGTCTAGTACAAGTGTACTAGATCTAGTACATTCTCTGAGAATCTGGTACTCTAGTACACTCGAAGCAAAATCTAGTACTTTTTTCAGCGTATGTTCCATTTGAAGTGTAAAATATATTGTTCAAAAATTGCCAGAGAAATTAAAATTGTTAAAAATTGCTTCAGAGATAAAATAGTAGACATTTCTCGAGAGATAAAACATTGATCAAAAATTGCACGAGAGATCAAATATTGTTCAAAAAAAGCTTGAGAGGTAAAAAAGTGGTAAAAATTGGCCGAAGGATAAAATAGTATCAGAAATTGATTGAGGGGTAAAATGTTGTTCAAAAATTGCTCTAGGAATAAAAATACTGTTAGAAATTTAATGAGAGATAAAAAATATTTACAAATTGTTCGAGAGATTAGATAGTATTATAAGTTGTTAAAATTGTGTTCAAAAATTGCTCCAGGGATAAAATACTGTTGAAAATTTGCTGAGTAGTAAAATATTGTCCAAAATTGACTCGAGAGATACTGTTAGAAATTTCTCGAGAGATAAAACATTGTTTAAAAATTCTCGAACGATAAAATACTATTGAAAATTGCTCGAGAGATAAAATACTAATAGAAATCGCTCGAGAGATAAAATATTGTACAAACATTGCTTGAGAGATAAAAAAAAGCTGTTATAAATTGCTCGAGACATAAAACATTGTAAAAAAATTATGGACAGTTAAAATATTGTTATAAATTTGTCGAGAGTTAAAATATTGTGCAGTTTGCTAAAGAGATAAAAAAGTTGCTCGAGAGAAAATTTTGCTCAAAAATTGCACGAGAGATCAAATATTGTTCAAAAAAAGCTTGAGAGGCAAAAAAGGATAAAATATTACTCGAGTGATTAAAAAGTGTTAAAAATTGTACAAAAAATATTGTACAAATATTGCTCGAGGGATTAAAAAAAGTTGTTAAAAATTAAAAATTGTTGTTAGAAATTTATCGAGATAAAATGTTGTTTAAAAATAGCTTAAGAGATAAAAAAAAGTTTTAAAAACTGTTCGAGAAATAAAATAGTATCATAAGTTATTAAAATCTTTTTCAAAAATTGCTTGAGATATAAAATAGTGTCAGAAATTTGACGAGAGGTAAAATATTGTTAATTGTTGTGTTCGTGTTCTCTATAAACCTTTTTCTGCTCTTTAATGACCAAACTTCAGAATAAAAAAAAATCTGGTAATTTTATAGAATCTAGTACATTTTTATGCAATCTGGTACATTTTTTAAACAAATCTGGTACATTACAAAAATATATTCTGGCAACACTGGTTAGAACACAGGATATCTAAAATATGAATTGCCAGTGTGAAATTATTAGTATGTCTAATAATAATGGCGAATTGAAACTAAAATACAGTGTTACCAGAAATTGACCCGGAAGAACTAGAAGATTAGCGAAAGGATGACGAAAACTATGAAATGGAGATAAGTAATTAACAAAAATGTATTTAAACTTTCACTAAACATAATAATTATTTATGCAACTCCTGTTTTTGTTAGTGGAACGTCATGTACAATTTTTAATGTATTAGTTCGACAAAATTATCTAAAATATTTCATTAGTCATGTACACTCAATTTGTATATACTTATACCATGAACCAAGTTTATTTTTTAGGTTCAATGAAGATCCAACGTAAGCAAGCACATAAAACTCAAGCTATAGATGCAATAAAATGTTGGTTGGTTAAGGCCAAAGAAAGAATTTGTAATAAAAATAAAAATAAAAGTGAATTTTTGGAAATTAAGATTTAAAAAATGTTAACGATTTTCATTGTATACACTTATTCTTTGATGTTCAATATTAATGAAACATACTGTATTAGGGTGTCTAGTATATGCCTAGTATGTGTTAAATTTAAATACTTAGTATAATACTTAGAACGTACTATCATATAAAAGTAGATACCTATTGCATACTGTACACATACTTAAAGTACATTCTCAGTATCTGCATAGCACGTATAAACAACGTTACGTAACATATGCTTAGTATATTCTGAGAATGTACTAAATGCAAATAAAGTATATTCCCAGCATATGCATATTATTAAAAAGTATATACTAAGAATATGCTAAGAATGTATAATTGTTATCTGTGTATATAGTTCATTTAGAATTTTATCTCTTAGGAACTAATAACACTTTTATAGCACAAACATTTTTCTTTTATTTATTTTTATTTATGACAGGATTAATTACAGTAATAACATGATTAATTACAACAATAAATAAATTATAAATTAATCATAGGTAAATAAGTTAGCACCTAGGTGTGGGCACCTGTATGTGCTAGACAGACTAAAAAACTAATACATAAAGGTTAAAAAACTAAAATATAAAGTTAATGTATTTTTATATAAATGTTAAATGTAATAAGGCAGCAATGTTATATTATATAATAATGTAGTAATGTTATAATCTTGTAATCTACAGGGTTCCAACATATTACAGTGAGATGTGTGTTATTCTAAGAAGAATCTATACAATTTTGAGTAGTTTTGGTAGATGAAGGATTTGCACGCTTTCTTAAATAAATGTTGTTTGTTAATTAATTTGATCTCAGGAGGTAAAGCATTGTAACACTTTGGTCCTATGTAATTTATACAATTTTTGAAAGATTCACTATTTAGGCATAGATATTTTAATATTCAAGTTACTAAAAGTTCTGGTTTTGTGTTGATGACCCAGAGGTTTTTTTAGTACCTCATGTTTTTGTATGTAACAGCATATTGTGTTCATGTATAAACTTCTAACATTAGATATTGTTTTATTATATAGTAGAATAGTAGGATATAATCGCTGTTTGTTGAAGATAATTTTCAGTATTTTATTTTGTATGACATTTAGTGATCTAAGGGTTGTTTCATATAGGCCTCCCCATACTAGTATACCATAACGTAGAATAGATTCTACCAAGCTAAAATATAGGCTTATTAAGAGATTTTGGTTAAGAAATTGTTTTAAAAGATAAAATTTATAGATTATAAATCTAAGCTTTTTTGATATATATGCTATATGAGAGTCTCATTTTAGATGTGAAAATTACATTGTGATGGTGAAAACGCTTTTCCGTGTATTCAGTAAATTCCGAGATGGTTAATTGCCTTGTGGCAATAGTTTATAATATCAAATTTTTTTTTGAATAAAATTACCTATTGCGTATAATTTCTTTTAAGAAATTTTTAACTAAATCCTGTGACATTGTACCTATTTTTTAGTTTTAGTTTTCTTTAAAAATTTAAAAGCTCTCAAGGAAACGTCTAATGAGATCATATCACTAATAGAAATCAAATAATATGAGTACCTACGGACCGAAATATTTTTCAAACATACGTCTTAGATTACCGACTACAAAACGAATGCGATAAAACCTTTCTACGCTAGTGTGACTGCCCTATTTTGTCTTCTTGATTATTTATTCTTATCTTTCCCCACTTCCATTACTTATTCTGGAGACTTACAATCTCCATATATCTCCCATTTGACAGTTATATTCTCGAAACAAATGACAGGTGAAAATCTTCGCGTATGCTAACAGCGTAATCCTCATGCTCTCTTTTCTCATTATCCCGAGTTATAATATTTTCCAGAATACAAAGAGCTTCCAGGTAAACAGTGAAGTAGAAAAAAGTTATCCAATTTTACTATATTTTGGTGATATTCAATTGATATTAGTTATTATCGTCTGCTCAATTTAGATTAAATACTTTACAGTAAAAGTAAAGTAAACGGGTGGCACAAAATTGACCAAAAAAAATTTGATTGAAAATACAATTTATCGAATAACATTTGATCGAAAATTTCACACCTAACATTTTCGACCAATTAAAAGCCTGTATTTTGTATCGTTACCATGACAACTAAAAAAATTTCCGGGGTAAGGAGCATGAAAATACACTGGACATTTTTTGACGTCTAAAGTAAAATGACATTTACATTTAACTTCAGATTATGTCGAATTTATTGTATAAGTTAATAAGTAAAAATAATTTATTATCATATAATATGTACTTGAAAATTCAAAATTTATAAAAACCTTAGAATATACAGAGTGGCCCAAAAGTCTGAAAATAAAAATAAAATAAAAAACGGTTAATAAAAAAAAAAATGCAAACATTTCGCAAGAAAATAGCTATTCATTAAAATGAAGGAAATCGGTAAATTTAGATAATATGCAAATATTTCCATCTGTATTTAAACGACAAATTATTTAAAATAAAATAAAACAACATAGGACCTAAGACAGTATCTTGAGGCATGCGATATGCTACTTATTTCCTTACTTAAGATATCATTAATTCTATTTGTGTTTGTTGTTGTTAAAAACTTTGTAAAAAATTATATCTAGTGCCTCACATTCATATAATAAACCGGTACATGATATAGTTAGTAAAGAATTTATTTACTTATATACTTCAACCGGACCACTTTTATTCTTGTAACAGCTGTTGGTAGAAATCTTATTCTTAGTTTTGAGGTTGGATCAAAAGAATCTGTTTTAAAGTGGCATAAATACAAAAAATTAAGATATTTTGGCACATAATTTGTTTGTTGCATGAATTCAAGCCATAACTTTCTTTTTTGAGAATCTTTAGGAAATCTGAAAATTGTTTCCCGGGGATTAATTTATATAATTTTTAAATCTAGAATCTTTAAGAAAACTGAAAATTCTTTATTTGCAATGATTTTATAAATCTAAATTAAACAATAATTTATTTATTTTAACAACCACATAAATATCTTAAAATTGCATAAAAGAATTGTTTAAATAGAAGTATGTATACCCTATAAACAATGAGACTACGCCTATGAGCACAGTTAATCGCAAACGCACTTACCATGTTTGTTTAGAAATTTAAAACAATAAAAATTTAAAAATCTTTAATGTGGTAAAAAATTGAGCAAACAAAATACTTGCTTGTATAATGTAGTTCCTTCCTTTCTACTTTTAGCTGTGCTGCTATATCTACGAAACAACTGACCATATTGTCTTGTTTGTCTTTTAAAGCGAAAACTTAAAATTAACCGTAATATTAACTAAATTTTAAAAGGCTAAAATTTTCTACACAACATACGCTTGATAAAAGTTTAAATTAACACATAAAACATCCATATTATTAACAAATTTTATTCACTAAAATTATGAACTGATTTCAAAAACTATTTATCATATGATTATGAGTCATCCATAGTACAACATGATTACCACTCCCGTCAGATTCATTAGATTAATGCGGACATGGCATGCTTCTTCATGACTGTATATGTTCTAAGATAAAAACACATGTTACTACGTTAGTTTCTATATTTTAAAACAAACAAACAAACAAACAAACAAACAAACAAACAAACAAACAAACAAACAAACAAACAAACAAACAAACAAACAAACAAACAAACAAACAACAAACAAACAAACAAACAAACAAACAAACAAACAAACAAACAAACAAACAAACAAACAAACAAACAAACAAACAAACAAACAAACAAACAAACAAACAAACAAACAAACAAACAAACAAACAAACAAACAAACAAACAAACAAACAAACAAACAAACAAACAAACAAACAAACAAACAAACAAACAAACAAACAAACAAACAAACAAACAAACAAACAAACAAACAAACAAACAAACAAACAAACAAACAAACAAACAAACAAACAAACAAACAAACAAACAAACAAACAAACAAACAAACAAACAAACAAACAAACAAACAAACAAACAAACAAACAAACAAACAAACAAACAAACAAACAAACAAACAAACAAACAAACAAACAAACAAACAAACAAACAAACAAACAAACAAACAAACAAACAAACAAACAAACAAACAAACAAACAAACAAACAAACAAACAAACAAACAAACAAACAAACAAACAAACAAACAAACAAACAAACAAACAAACAAACAAACAAACAAACAAACAAACAAACAAACAAACAAACAAACAAACAAACAAACAAACAAACAAACAAACAAACAAACAAACAAACAAACAAACAAACAAACAAACAAACAAACAAACAAACAAACAAACAAACAAACAAACAAACAAACAAACAAACAAACAAACAAACAAACAAACAAACAAACAAACAAACAAACAAACAAACAAACAAACAAACAAACAAACAAACAAACAAACAAACAAACAAACAAACAAACAAACAAACAAACAAACAAACAAACAAACAAACAAACAAACAAACAAACAAACAAACAAACAAACAAACAAACAAACAAACAAACAAACAAACAAACAAACAAACAAACAAACAAACAAACAAACAAACAAACAAACAAACAAACAAACAAACAAACAAACAAACAAACAAACAAACAAACAAACAAACAAACAAACAAACAAACAAACAAACAAACAAACAAACAAACAAACAAACAAACAAACAAACAAACAAACAAACAAACAAACAAACAAACAAACAAACAAACAAACAAACAAACAAACAAACAAACAAACAAACAAACAAACAAACAAACAAACAAACAAACAAACAAACAAACAAACAAACAAACAAACAAACAAACAAACAAACAAACAAACAAACAAACAAACAAACAAACAAACAAACAAACAAACAAACAAACAAACAAACAAACAAACAAACAAACAAACAAACAAACAAACAAACAAACAAACAAACAAACAAACAAACAAACAAACAAACAAACAAACAAACAAACAAACAAACAAACAAACAAACAAACAAACAAACAAACAAACAAACAAACAAACAAACAAACAAACAAACAAACAAACAAACAAACAAACAAACAAACAAACAAACAAACAAACAAACAAACAAACAAACAAACAAACAAACAAACAAACAAACAAACAAACAAACAAACAAACAAACAAACAAACAAACAAACAAACAAACAAACAAACAAACAAACAAACAAACAAACAAACAAACAAACAAACAAACAAACAAACAAACAAACAAACAAACAAACAAACAAACAAACAAACAAACAAACAAACAAACAAACAAACAAACAAACAAACAAACAAACAAACAAACAAACAAACAAACAAACAAACAAACAAACAAACAAACAAACAAACAAACAAACAAACAAACAAACAAACAAACAAACAAACAAACAAACAAACAAACAAACAAACAAACAAACAAACAAACAAACAAACAAACAAACAAACAAACAAACAAACAAACAAACAAACAAACAAACAAACAAACAAACAAACAAACAAACAAACAAACAAACAAACAAACAAACAAACAAACAAACAAACAAACAAACAAACAAACAAACAAACAAACAAACAAACAAACAAACAAACAAACAAACAAACAAACAAACAAACAAACAAACAAACAAACAAACAAACAAACAAACAAACAAACAAACAAACAAACAAACAAACAAACAAACAAACAAACAAACAAACAAACAAACAAACAAACAAACAAACAAACAAACAAACAAACAAACAAACAAACAAACAAACAAACAAACAAACAAACAAACAAACAAACAAACAAACAAACAAACAAACAAACAAACAAACAAACAAACAAACAAACAAACAAACAAACAAACAAACAAACAAACAAACAAACAAACAAACAAACAAACAAACAAACAAACAAACAAACAAACAAACAAACAAACAAACAAACAAACAAACAAACAAACAAACAAACAAACAAACAAACAAACAAACAAACAAACAAACAAACAAACAAACAAACAAACAAACAAACAAACAAACAAACAAACAAACAAACAAACAAACAAACAAACAAACAAACAAACAAACAAACAAACAAACAAACAAACAAACAAACAAACAAACAAACAAACAAACAAACAAACAAACAAACAAACAAACAAACAAACAAACAAACAAACAAACAAACAAACAAACAAACAAACAAACAAACAAACAAACAAACAAACAAACAAACAAACAAACAAACAAACAAACAAACAAACAAACAAACAAAAATATCCTTGATTAGATAGAACGTATTATTTTTGATAATTTTATAAGTTATCTGTTATATACATAAAATTTTTAAATAAATAGCTAAAACGATGAGAATTCCAATGAGCTTCGTTTTTGTCCGTAGCCTGGAAATCGTGCTCACCGTGATCGGTAGACCGACCGCCTTTCTCTCTGCGGAAACGACTTTTCCTCGGGAGAAAATGTTAAATTGTGTTATATGCGATTGCTCTTTATCAAATTATATGGCTAAAAACATTGGCATTGCAAGGAGGAAAATAAAATATTCGGGGCGGAATTGGATTGTAGGATGGAAAATATTTTCGAATTAAGGAAGTCCGACCCCGAACGTTTGTTTGTTTGTTCCTTCGTTCCGGCTGCACTGGACTGGGATGCTTTTCCACTTCTGTGCTGGTATTTGTTTGATTTACCTTCGGATTATCCCTTTGTCGGAGCCAATTCGATGAAGATTACGTGAATTCCCGATTGGTCGAAAGGCGGTATTCGGTTGATATATATATATTTTTGTTTCTATTCCAGGTTTATTATTGGATTGTGTAAATCGTAAAAAATGAGTTATAAATACAATAGGTATTTATGTAATAAGAGCGGAAAATGATAGTTTGTCCCATCGAGACAGAAAGTTACATCCCCGACACGATGCGGAGCACGGACAATCTTAATCTACAATTTTAATCTAAAAATCTTAGTCAATGTTAAATAAATAATAAAACAAAAACAAAGACAGTGTTTTAATAAGCTAATAAACGTTTGTTTCAATGAAAAAAAAAAAAAAAAAAAAAAAAAAACATATATGTGAATATAAAAATATATAAATAGATAAGATTAATATCAAAATCAATTTGAAAATACAACAGATAATAAAATGAAATAAATTAATACAAGTACAAATAGAAAGTTAATAACATACCTTCTAAAAGTAACACATTTTAAGTAGATACATGTTTAAAGAGTTTATTCCTGAACATAACTAATCTATCGTTTTCCCCCTTTTTAATATTATGAGGGTTTTTGTAGTTGAAATGAAAATTATAATTTATTTTGGTCCTAATAAAAATTTAAACATAGGTTATCAAAGAGTAAAATACATAATAGAACTTCATAATCTTAAATCGTTATCAAAAATTATTAATGGTAAAACTTCAAACAATAATTAGATTCTTAAACAAATTTCTAGTTTTTGTTTTGCAAAAGACTTTTTTGCCTTCTTCGGTTGCCTCTGCCACTTTTCTTTTAGTAGTTTCGAGGATAATTTTCCTATGGAAACCAGTAGAACCATCAATTGGTTGGTAAAATTTTGATATTTTGGGTCTGGTAAGTCTTGTTAAACTTTCTTCTTAGGAAGCTGTAACCTTATGGAGAATAAAAATTTAATGTTAGATCAAAAGCTCCTAATTGAGAATTATATTTGCAAAGGCAGTTTTAATAATATTTTCAAAAGTTATTGGAATCGTTGTTAACAGAAACCTGCAAAAAAGATAAGATATCACACAATGCACATTCATATAATATCATTGTGCTAGAAAAATACTAGGTAGGTACTGAGACAATTTAAAAAATTATTTCGAGGAACTCAACTTTTAATGTCATCATGGTACTTAACTTTTTTATTGTTAAATTATTAATAATGTCATTTTGTGATTTGTATAATATATATTATAAAAACCTATCGTCAATGTGCCAAGTTTTTTTAATAATTATGTCCTTGGTATAGTAAAAACACATTTAAACACATTTTTAAAGTTTTCTGGATTTCTGCTTTAAATTATCGTACAATTGAACTGACTAGTTGTATGTTTAAGTAAAGGTATATCTCTTTTTTGTTATAACAGTCTTTGTATATTGTTCTAACTTTTTAGATAATCAGAGAAAACAGTAAGACATCTTAATATATCCTATTTCACCAACAAAAACGTAGAATAATTAATCTCACATCAAACGAAAAAAGTCACTTTAGGATGTCCTAATAGGTTTTAACTTAAAAACTAAATAAAATATATATTGCATCTGTGTTTAAATAAATGAATGTTTTTATACCTGACTATAGCACCAGACAAACATTTTTTTTTAGATCATAATGATCTGCATAACTCAAAATAGTCAAAATCCACATTATTTAAGTTGTTCTAGTATTGTTTTAGCATAACGATGTAAACTCCAATAATAAATATTCACATTTTTTTGGGACGTTTTTTAAGGAAATAAAAAAAAAACATGAATAATGTGATATTCTTGTTTAGTTTTGTACTATATAATATAGTTCATTAGGTAGTGATTTAAAAGCAAATTATGTTCTATTTATAGAATAAAAAATCACTCATAATATCTAAATATTTCTACCTATTTATATTTTAGACAGGAAGACTATTTTATGTTTTTGGATCTGAATAGTTTTCTTAAGAATTTTAAAACGTTCGTTAGCTCTTTTGGGATATTCCATGCATATCTTAGAAGTTCATTTTGTTTAAACCTAAAACAAATTAAGTACAAAAAATGAAAATTTAAACAATACACAAAATTACTCTTTTAGATTAGTTAAAAAAAGTGTCAACAAAAAATGGCTATGCCCTTTTCCTTAAACATTCTTTTTGAAAGAAACTTAAGTTTCTCTACTTACTTGCTGTTTTAGTATTTTAGTAGCAGATGAATATAGTGTAGAAGTAGTGACAGGATTGATTATTATACTTCTTTCGTCGAAATTGCATTTTTCTTTAATATTTTCCTTCCCTGAGGTCTGTAATAAAAATTTTCATTAGCATAAAAAGTTATTCAGGTGGTCACTTGTTGAATTCCTATATTTTGGAACCATGTATTTCTTTCTCATATCAAGAAAAGGAAACCTAAAAAAAAATAACAATAAACTTTACAAAGATGTGATATTAAAATAATAATAAGTAATTAACCTTTACTATAATCATTATGAGACGTATGAAGACTAACTAAGTTGGAGTTTACTTTCTCTTAATTTTAATTTTTCGATAAGAAAATAAGAAAGTTTAATTGCAAATTAAAGGTGACTGCCTAATGCACCGCCTCTGATAATTATGTTGTGTCTGTACTTACTTATGATATTATCACTCTTGAAGAAGCATTTTCAACAGGTCTTTTACACATAAAGCATGTTTTCACCATATTATTAGAAATAATAAATCTTAAATATACATTTACAACCCTTACAACGTTATAAATAATAATATTTTCCGTAAAATACAAATACGAAATTGACATGTGTCAGAAAGTGTCAGAACTGGCGCTGTCAAACTTGGCAACGCTGATTAGATAAGCCAATTACAGAAGAGGTATTTTCCCACTCGGGGGGAGTAGATGTTGCTAACAAAATTTAGCGCGGGGAAAGGGGGAAGACTCCCTCTAGTAGTAATTGCTCGGAGTTCCAGGCGATATTTTAATATGACATGTACTGGTCAAAGCTGTCGACAGCTCCCATATATGCATTGTAATCTGCGATAGGTTTAGGACACTGAAGTTCTTCTTTTTCACCTTTTAAGCTATTGCAAAGCTTTTATCGCGGGCTTTGAGCGCGGCGACCGAATCAAGAAAAAAAAAAAGGAAATCGTAACGAAAAAAAACCTAACACCCCCCATTCCGACCGGCACAGCGGTGCGGCGTTAAACAATATTTCTCATTTATTCAATAAAAGAAAATCGAAAAATCGAAAATTGGAAAAATCGAAAAATCGAAAAATCGAAAAATCGAAAAATCGAAAAATCGAAAAATCGAAAAATCGAAAAATCGAAAAATCGAAAAATCGAAAAATCGAAAATCGAAAAATCGAAAAATCGAAAAATCAAAAAATCGAAAAATTGAAAAATCAAAAAATCAAAAAATCAAAAAATCAAAAAATCAAAAAATCAAAAAATCGAAAAATCGAAAAATCGAAAAATCGAAAAATCGAAAAATCGAAAAATCGAAAAATCGAAAAATCGAAAAATCGAAAAATCGAAAAATCGAAAATCGAAAAATCGAAAAATCGAAAAATCAAAAAATCAAAAAATTGAAAAATCAAAAAATCAAAAAATCAAAAAATCAAAAAATCGAAAAATCGAAAAATCGAAAAATCGAAAAATCGAAAAATCGAAAAATCGAAAAATCGAAAAATCGAAAAATCGAAAAATCGAAAAATCGAAAAATCGAAAAATCGAAAAATCGAAAAATCAAAAAATCGAAAAATTGAAAAATCAAAAAATCAAAAAATCAAAAAATCGAAAAATCGAAAAATCGAAAAATCGAAAAATCGAAAAATCGAAAAATCGAAAAATCGAAAAATCGAAAAATCGAAAAATCGAAAAATCGAAAAATCGAAAAATCGAAAAATCAAAAAATCGAAAAATCGAAAAATCGAAAAATCGAAAAATCGAAAAATCGAAAAATCGAAAAATCGAAAAATCGAAACGAAACATCGAAAAATCGAAAAATCGAACAATCGAAAAATCGAAAAATGAGCACAAGGTACCACATGTAAATGTATTATTTGCCAATAAGTGATCAATGAGCGTATAAGTGCTAAAGAAATTATCAAAGTAAATGCAGTAACCTTTGTTGAGATATTTATTTGTCAATCGATGAACTACTCTTCCTCCAAAAATTCCGTTTTCTGTTTCCTGGATGAGTCCGATGATGAATAATGTAAGATTTTATGATTTGTTACCTCTTGATTCTCATTCTCTAATGACACGTAATAGGGGTCATCGACAGAGTCATCACTATCAATAGGGTTGTTCTCAAACTCAACAGAACCGGAAATTCTTGTTCGTAAATCTCTAGTATCTGGAACTTTCGCAATCAGTGGAAGAAGTACAGTGAATGACTTCGTTGTTCCAGAGCCACTGGCAGAACTTGCTGTACTGTAGGTTGCTACGGTATCTTCTGCGTCACTTTCTCCTTCGACTTTTGGGTTAATAGTTTGCTCTTCGGAAATGCCTATATTATTTTTTACTACAGCCCAGATCATTTCTATTGAATTTAAGTCTGGGGGTATGGTGGTAATCTCAAAACTGTATGAGCGTGTTCGGAGAATAATCTATCACATTTGTATTGCTTGAATCTATTTTTCTGGTGTTTGATTAATGTGTACAGCTGTGGTCGTAATAAGGAAGATTGAAATTCAATATTGTTGGACGTCAACCAGTTTATCATTTCAGCTTTTCTAGAATTTGAATTCGGAGCAGGATTTTCTATAACATTGTGATACGGTGCATTATTCATAACTACAATAGCATTTGGTGGTAAATTTGGTATTAGCAGTTCTCTTAGCCACTTTTCATAATTTTCTCTATTCATATCAATATGATAATCACCAGATTTGGCCCATAGATATGGGAGGAGGGGAGATAGGAACTGTCATTTCAGAAAACGTTTACACAAGGAGAACCTGCCGGGGAGGCGGAGAGTCTGCGCAGTTGAGTGTTTCCAGGATTGTACTCAGTTTTTTTTATTAATTAAATAAAAATATACATATAATTAAATGTAAATTACGAATACTTTTTTAATAAGAGGAATACATAATTAAACAAGATTGTGTATTAGTTGAGATAATTTAAGTATAGCTAGTGCGGCGAGGGACGTCTAATTATTTGCGTTGGCGTTAAGGGGCAACTATACATAAATTTATATTATTCTCTTTAGATTATCTTCCGATGACATGAGACAGGTTACAAAATTAGTTTTATATTAACTAACTAAATTTCATAAGGTTAGCTGAATACAACATAGGCATTCAAAAAAACATTCATCACATCATAGATAAACGAAATACAATGCTCACATACAGGTACGTAAAAATTGATTGAAATATAAAAAATTATTTATAAATTCATCTAACGAGTAGTCTTCAATTAAAAGACCCTTCAGGTCAGGTACTATTTAAATTTTTGTATTTTTTTTCTTTATGAGTGTTTATGTAACAAGTGATATACATACAAGGTGATACCGAAAACTTCCCAAATTAAATATCTTTCTTCCATTAAATAATGTGAAAAATCGCAAAAACCCGTCAATTTTATTTTCAAGGAGGACACCTACAATAAATACTTTTAACACTCGTGGCTCAACCTCCTAGGAGGGGTAGTTGTTACCCTTAAATCTTAAATGGGAAAAGGGGTCAAGAGGCACATCATTTTAAAGGGCGTTTAATTCTCTTCCAAATGGTACCCTAATTTATTAGTTATTTATTAAACAAAAATTATTCTATCGAGTTAAATAACAGGAGGAATATCAAGTCTACACGTTTAACTTTTTATTTTTTTGGTAAGGTGACTTTTACAAAATAAATAACTTTTAATTTGCACCAGAAATTTTAAAAATAGAACACATAAGATCTACTTGTACACTATTTTAAACACTTTTCAAAATGTTGTCCATTGTACTGTAAACAGTAAAAAGTCTGTTTCCCAACTCCTCTCTAACATTTCGGAAAACTTTTACCGGAAATTGATCGGCATGCTTGTGTAATTCTCCTTTTAAGATCATCAATATCAGCAGGTTGTGTTTCATAAGCAACGAATTTAAGGTGTCCCCAAAGAAAAAATTCTAAAGGAGTTAAATCAGGTTATCTTGGGGGCCATTCAATTGCTCCCCTTCTGCTAATCCAAGGGCCTGGAAATCTCTGTCAGACGAGAAGAAAAAATGAGGTGTAGCAGCGTCCTGCTGGAAATGTAACACATCTGTAAAACTAAATTACCTTCTGCATCAGTTTGTTTCTAGCTCCTGAGTTTATAAGAGGATCAATAATCTCTGCAAGTATATTAAGGGACAGATCGCCTGGCAAGTTTCTTTCATTAAATAAAGAACCAATAATTGCGTATGCCCTTCTTGAATAATATACCTGGTGTTCATCGCTCCAGTACCAACATTTGTGTTTATTAACATTGTCATTTAGAAAAAAATTAAGATTCATCACTGAAATAGATATTCAGCAGAAGATTGGGGTTGGCGTTGACTTGATCAGACATGGTTTTACAAAACTCTATTCTTTTATCAAAATCATCTTCGTAGAGCTCTTGAAGTAACTGCATTTTATAGAAATGAAATTTATACATTTTCAGTGATCTTCTTACAGTCTTGCGTGATATTCCCATCTGTTCTGCTACTATTCGTATGGAGCTAGTTGACACGGTAACAAATGTTCCCAAAACCTCAATTAGAGCTTCTTCATTTAGTACTCGTCGGTTCTTTTCCTATTTTTCACCGAACCAGTTTCCAAAAATTTTGCTACCAAATCGAGAGTATACATATGACTTACATTACAATTAGGATGCCTTTCATTAAAATGCTGCCGTTCGTGCGCATTTTCCAACCTCTTCATAAAGGATAATTATTTCGATTCTTTCCTGTAGAGAGTAAACCATTTTTGCTATAGAATTACAACCATTATCTCCTGATCACAAATGAATACCAGCGATGCTTACCGACTCCACTATCGAGTCGAATATTGTAGACAACGAGTGAAATGTTTCTAAATTATACATATCAAAACTTAATCTTGGAAATAAAGGCAAATTTAAGTTTAGGCTGGGGACCAATGAAGAAAACAAAACTAGGTACTTATTTGAACTATTTATTTCTTTTATTTGAAAATCTTGCAAGATGCTACAGAATACAAAAATATTTAACAAACATTGCAAGTATTTTAATAATAGTTTAGTATCAGGTGTAAAAGTTATTAAAAAATAAATGAGACACTTAATTCAAATAAAATTACCTAACATTTGAAAATACTTGAAAAAAACATATATTGCAAGCAGTTATTTTATTAAAAGTATTAGGGGTACAAATTATAAGAATTGAATAACATTTTGTTCAAATACAATCTTCAGGACATTAACAAATACAAAGAATATATAACATTTAATTCAAAGAAAACTACTTATTATTAAAATATCTGTAGGATACTAGACAGGTACGGACTTTTTAACACAGAAGGTATATCTTACAATGAGTTTAACAAAGTTTAATAGGAACATGCAGATAACAAAGGGAGACCACTGTCGGAAAGCATCGATATGGTTCCAACTTATGCTCTTTTCACTACATACATCGACACAAATTTAGATGCTACGAGTGACAGGAGTCTCTGCCTGATATTCGCAGGTTTCTAATTCAAATTGCTTTATTGTTGAAAAATACATCTTATTGACAAAGACAGAAAACAAATATATACATATTTAAAATTTAAAAAAAATTGTACATACTAATATAAATGTATATCGTACCCAGATACACACAACCGATTGCAACAATATTCATTAAAACTTATAGGTACGATAAACTTTGACAGAGTTTGAGAATGTGATTTGTCTTAATGATATGAACATCAAATTACGTTCAGTCTAATAAAATTATACGATCATTAGATATTGAAAGATTTATATAAGTGTTCTTCCAACTGGGTGTTAGTCAATTACAATATAGAATTACAAAATATATAAAAATATAATTATTTGTATGAATTGTATTTAATTTAAAACTGGCTGAATGGCTAAGGATCTACATATATTTTTTATTATAATTTATAGATACTGTAAAATATAAGGTTAGATTTTTTATTTAAAATTGTACAATATTTATTGTATTATCTAAATTGGGCTTTTTTCTTTATTTTGGACATATCGAGAGCCACAATGTAGGACCTCGTAACTAACATTGCCACTGAAAATTATATTTTATGATAATCTCGTTTAAAAGATTTCACTCCATCTACTGTATAAATGAAGTATGTATTAAAATTTTTGAACAAAATATGGTTAAATATTAGTCCCATTATTGAGTAAAATGGATTGTTCTATGCACTTGTGAATCTTTTTTTTTTTGATCTTCTGAAAAATTTTGATTTTGCGACTTACGAGGTCTAGCCTTGTTGCCTTCGATATGTTGTTTACAGTCGTCAAAAAGAAATGTAAAATATATAAAAACATTTAGGTATAAATAAGTAAAATACAACTTAATTATATTATTTTTGAAAGAACACTCGATCATTGCCTGATTAGAAATACGTCTTGTATTAGGAAAGTATTACATTTTTTTAACTTTTATGCTTTACGAATTGTTTTATTGAGCTAGAATATACCTTGGTCTACTTATTATAAGGTATACTTTCCCTTTTAAAAATTCTATAGCAGTATATGAAATACAAAACATACACAACATATTACAAGTAGATATTTTGATAAGAGTATCAGGTGTATAAATTATAACAACTACATGCCACTTATTGACATTTAATTCTTAGAAAACTACCTATTTGAAAACATTAACGACACAGTAAAAATGTTCCAGCATTGATACTTATCATATTTCTCTTCTTTAACACAGGTAGAACTTGCTAAGGGAACGAGTGTAACATTGCATCATTTATTCGTCTGCTGTCGTTTTTGATATCTGTACCACATTTGGTATGTTTAGATATCTGCATTTGTCTTCTTTACTGTATTTCTGCAATTAAAAAAAATCACTATTTAACAGATATTTACATGGAAAGATTTAAGATTATTAAATTTGCATGCTTATAGCTGTGCTTGTTTATCATCATATAGGATGCATCTGATGAGATGTGAATTTTTATCACGTAACAAAAGATTAGGGTTAAATGTAGATGTAATAAAGAAATACTCTAGACCTACTGGCCATGTGGTAAAAATGACAATGACAAGTTTTATACTTTTTGTGTTTGACCTTTGAGTCATTATAATATGAATACAAAAGTAGTTGTCGTTGTAATTTTTCTTATGATTATTTACTTTAAAACTATTTTTTGAATTAAAATACCTACTCTCTAGTTACTGATGGTTAGCGATACCTATATTATAGAAAAAATCTAAATTTGAAAACTTAACAAAAATCAAACAAGTGATCACTTTTATATTCATGAGCATATATGGCTAGCATAAACAAAGGATAAATCGATAAACCTGTAACTGAACCTGGCATGGAACAAATCCAACAACAAAAAATGTCAAGTTTGACAATCCTCAAAATATCATTTTAAATAAAGAAAATATAAACAAACGCAGATGTAGTAGATGTGAATAAACAAATAATGCTCCAGAGGTAAAAAATGCATCAAATGTGCATATTCAAATGCAAGCGTATGAAACGAATAGTACATGACATTCAATCAAGTCACTTAAACATAAGAATGAATTCTTTTGATTCGTTTTCAATAATTTCTATTGGGAGATCATCTCCACTATCTAAATTGCTTAAAATTCTGTAAAACAGAGGTATAATATAGACTGCATAGGCATTATGTTTAAATGAAGTAGAAATAAACCTACCTAGCCTCCTTTGCATGAACTTCTGTAGCATGTTCTCTTTTTGATTACTTGGCAAAAATTAAGTAGCAGTAGCATTCCTTCTAATCACAGTTTTATCACTGACTAAAATTCAAAATGCTTCGAACATATTTTAAAATTTTCTTTGTGTGATCTTCCAATACTTTTTATCTAACCTAAAACAGATAAAAATGAATAAATATAATTTATAACTACATGCTGGTTATGAAACACATTTAATCTGGTAACTTACACATTAATGAATGATTTTGGTTAGTTTTCAATAATTTCTTTTGGTAGATCTTCTAAAGTCAGCACTATTAAAACTGCTTAAAATTCTATTAAAAAATGGTTTGAAAAGTTTACTAAAAAAAAAGAAGGCTTCATTATAAATAGTGTTAGCACGCATATAGGGTATTACCTATATTCAAATGAAATAGAAATAAAACTTACCTAGCATCCTTTGGTGAAATTTTCTGTTCATTTTCTGTAACATGTTCTTTTTTTTATTACTAGGCCAAAATAAAGTAGGAGTGGCATTCTTTTTAATCACAGATTTATCACTGACTAAAATTCAAAACAAGAAATGCTTGAACGATTTTAAAATATTTCCTTGACATACATTTTCTTTATAGGAGCTTCCATTACATTAAGCCTTTTTTTTTCTAACCTAAAAGACAAATAAAAACGAATAATTATATATAACTAGATAAAAGGTTTTTATTAGAACCCCAGTATGGATACTGGGCTAGAACAATAATTAAATACCTAATTGATTCATCCAAAAATAATTGTTAAATACGGGTCTGTATTGGTGTTAAAAACTTACTTATGACAAGTTCTTCGGAATTATTTCATCGGTTTGGACAGAATAAAACTAAACATGTTTTAATCATTGTTTATAGAAGTCTTTAGGACGTCTTTAGGGATCAAAATAACTTTCCAAAACTCACAAAAACTATAAAAATCGTACAAAAATTGCTGAAAATAACAACAATCACAAGACAACTAAATGTCAAATGTCACAATATTCTAACTAATGCGCAGACTCAAATCCTCCCCCGCATTTACGCTATCGTAAACGTTTTTGCTTGCCACCCGGGCAGCCATTTTCCTATCTTCCCTCTTCATATCTATGATTTGGCCCCAGACACAAACATTAATAAACTGTTAGAAATAAAGCCCATGTTACCACCAGCATAAACTATAATAAGTCTCTTTCCTTTCGAAATGGTGGAAAACAAACCTTTTGCGTTATCATCACCCCAATTATGTGATAATGTATATGGCTACAATGTATGTAAGTTTCATCAATATATACAATGGGACGGTTTTGAGAACGAAAATACCTAATTTTTTTAATATAATCTATTTTTTTCCGGATGTCAAGCCGTTTTATTAGAACCTGTCTGTTGTTTCGCGTTTTTCGCCACTTGAACCCAATTTTTTTTTAAATAGTTCCTAATGATGTGTACACAGCTCCCTTTCCACTCAATTTCCTTTTTTAATTTTTCACTAAGAGTTTCGAGTGTTACGCGCAAACCTTCTGTTTCGTGAAATCTATGAACTATACCTCTGATTGTTCCAATATTTTAGAATGGAATATCTGTTACACTTGATGTTTTTTTGCACTTTTTTGGACTCTTAAACGTTTAGGTATGGTCGACGTAGACTTTTCACCTATTGATATCTGGTCACATTCTATAATTATTCGTTCAATTGTTTTTACCGAGTATCCTGTAGCTTCAGCAACTTGTTCTTTAATTTCAGTGAGAGTTTTGGTATCATCATTCAAAACACATTGTCTATAAGTTTCACTATTTGTTGCCGAGAAACATTTTTTTTCATAAAATATTCAAATAGATGAAATATTATTTCCTTTGCATTTTAACACAAGTAAGTCACTACTCAAAAAAAACACTACAAACAAATAAAAATAAAATATAACTCAAAATCTGCACGCTACACAAACAAACACAAATTCAAGAAAATATTATCATCTACTGATCGTCCCCGACAACACGGCTATTGTTTGAATCTCTCTTTAATAGTTACAGTAGACGTTGACAATTGAAATTCGAGATTACCGCGCATTCCCTCTTCAGACAAATTAGGTTGTGATGCCTGTACAATTTATTACAATATGAGAAACATTTATTACACCTATTGTTTTCGAAATAAGGTACATTTGTGACTACATAACCTTAAAATTGTAAAACGAGTCAAGCGGAAATATGGCCCAGATAGTGGGCCATAATTTCGCCTAGGGCCATATTTTCGTCCTATTCTTAATATGTTTTTTTAGGTCATGGGTAAGGCAAATAAGGGTATTCGCGCCAACTGGAATGAAGAGATGATAAGTGAAGCTCTAGACCTGCTAAAGAAAGATGTGTCACAGAGAGAAGTTGAAAGAAAATGTCGAATTCCCCGAACCACTCTTCGAAATCATTTAAAGAGTGGAAGTGCGAAAAGACGATTGGGCAGAAGGAGGATACTGACGAAGGAAGAAGAACGGGAACTTGTCGGTCGGATTGTAAGACTTAAGAAAAATTGCTTTTCGGTATTGTATTGATAACAATATACCCCATAAATTCAACACTAAAAAAGAAATGGCAGGATATGATTGGTACAAATAATTTTTACGAATAAATAAAACCCTCTCACAGAGAAATTTTCAAAATTTAAATCCCGACCGAGCGCAAAAACTGCTAGAGGCCACTTTACTAAACTAGATAATATTTTAACTGAATTAGGCATCAAAAATTTCCCAGAACGAATCTTCAATATTGACGAAAAGGGATGTTGATTGACTTTACATCACAATCAATCGGTGTTAGCTAAAAAGGGATCTCGCTGCGTTCATTTAGTGTCCAATAAGCATGCAGAGAACTGCACGGTAGAAGCTTGCGTTAGCGCGTTGGCTCATGCTGTTCCTCCAATGATCCTGTTCAAACGGTCTAGATTAAAGGAAGTTTTTAAGGAACATCTTCCACCTGGTTCCACAGTTGCCATGACGGAAAAAGGTAGCATGACTGGGGAGACATTTGTTCAGTGGCTTCGTTATTTTTCTAAATTTAAGCCAGCAGGGCGAGTTTTGTTGATCCTAGATGGCACCTCCTGTCTGGACCTTGCAGTCGTGGACACAGCAAACCAGTTTGATATTTCTTTGTACTGCCTCCCATCAAACACCACCCACGAATTTCAGCCATTAGACAAAGCAGTTTTTAGAGCTTTCGAACATTATTGGGATAATGAACTTTTGCGCTACTGGAACGACAATCCGTCTGCCATTAGGAAGTTAAAAAAAGAAAATTTTGGAAAAATTTTGAGTCCAGTTTGGAAGCAGTGCATGAGTATTTCCAATATACAAAGCGGATTTCGGTCCACAGGGATCTCTCCTTTTGATCCAACAGTAATTCCCGAAACAGCATTCGCACCATCGAAGTTGACATTTAGAGAAATTAATCCGGAACCAAACCACGATGCTGATTCTTCCGACGATGACCTTCCTCTAAATCTATTAGCTAAGAAATTAAAGCAAACAAGTAGCCCAAAAGCAGGATGTTCACATTGGACCGAACCATTAAAGCAAACAAGTAGCCCAAAAGCAGGATGTTCACATTGGACCGAACCATTAGAAAAACAATCAGCTATAAAAAATCCCAAAATAAACATTTTAGATATCAAAATAATCAAGCCTACCAGCCAAGAAAAAGAAACCAAGAAAATTGCACAACTTTTACCAACTCCGGACTTTATTATAAAGAGACAAACAACTCCAAGGCGAAAGGCAATGAATTATAAAGCTTAAGTGCTAAAAATAGATCTATTTTCCGAAAAAGTTTCATCTGATTTGACAAAAAACAAACTTCAAACAACTGCTAAGCACTCGGCTAAGCAGGAAAACATATCAGACATCAGCAACTGGATGTGTGCAGTATGTAACGTGGCTCGTGTTGAGGATATGCGACAGTGCTTAATATGTCACACGTGGATACATGAAGACTGGTGTTGGACTGACAGCAGACGATACAGAATCATTTATATGTCCTTCCTGTACTCCGTAAACTCGGGCCATATTTTCGTCCTCCTGTTTCAATGTGGGCCTTAATAGCCTTAAAGGCAAAAATATGGCCCACTTTTGCAGTTTTTTAAAAAACCAGATTATGTTTAAATAAAGTGCCTTTTTGCATTTAGAATGTTTTGTTTGAGTTTGTTGTTTGACTAGTTATTTTTTTATGATAAAATGATTTTTACAATAAATATGTTTTTTGTTCTATGGGTCAAAAAATTGAAAATGGGCCTATTACCCCAAGATACCTTATTAGATTGTGGACCAGGTTTCGTCTAAAGCCAGCCCAATTAAGTATCCAAAGTGTTTATTAAGAGTGAGATAGCGAAATAAATTATTAGTGCGGTGTTAGAGGGTCATTATCACCTGAATTTGCTACTATAAGGTGTTAATTAAAAGTGGGTTGGTGTAATAAATTATTAATAAGGGCAGTGTTAGAGGGTCATAATCACTTGAAATCGCGTATCTAAGGTATTCATCAAGATTGTGGTAGTGTAATAAATTATTAGGGCAATGTTAGAGGGTCACAATAACTTGAAATTAGGTATCTAAGGTGAGATAATAAAATAAATTATTAGGGCAGTGTTATAAGTTCATTATCACTTAAATTTGCTATTATAAGGTGTTAATTGAAAGCGGGTTGGCGGTGTTAGAGGGTCATCATCACTTGAAATTGCGTATCTAAGTTGTTTATCTAGATTGTAGCGGTGTTATAAATTATTTGGGCGGTGTAAGAGGGTAATAATCACTTTAAATTAGGTATCCAATTTTTTTTTAAAGTGGGATAGCCAAATAAATTATAAGGGCGGCGTTAGAAGGTCATTATCACCTAAATTTGCTACTATAAGGTGTTAAACGAAAGTGGGATGGTGTAATAAATTATTAGGGCAGTGCTGGGTGTCATAATCACTTAAAATCGCATATCCAAAGAGTTTATCGAAAGTAGGACCGTGTAATAAAATATTAGGACAGTGTTAGAAAGTCATCATTACTTGAAATCGCGTTTCTAATGTGTTTATCAAGATTAAGATAGTGTAATTAATTATTAGAGCAGTGTTACAAAGCCATTATCACTGGAAATGACCACGCTAATTTAATACAGTAGCCAAACACTTATTACGACTGCATTGATAGTACCTACATGCCTAAATTGCGAATTTAGTTTTTCATATGCCACCAACTGTCTACGTAAGCTGGAGGCATATGAAACACTTTTTTATTATTATTAGGAAAAAAAGTTATTCTTAACAAAAAGTTGTGTATGGTCTATAACCCATAATTTAACCTGATTTTATTAGTCGTATACGAGGTTTGTAAAAAAATTATGAAAAAATTATTTTACTCTTTGGTTAAATCATAATTTTTGTACCTCGTTTTTTGCACAAAAATTTAATATATGATTTGAAATAAATTATCCCATCTATTTCCACTCGAACTAACGCCTTTCCGAAAGGTTTGGGCTGTCATCAGCCAAAACCTGGCCCACAACCTAATATTTCGAAAACGGTGTGTAATAGATGTTTCTCCTATTGTAATAAATTGTAAAATAAATTTTCCCATAGTTAGTTTTGTAGTGGGTTATAAGTGCTGGTCCAGCTTTAGGCAAAACACTAGCCAATAATCTAATATTTTGAAAACAGCAGGTGTAATAAATGTTTCTCATATTGTAATAAATTGTAATTAATGTGTAATAAATTATCCCGTAGTTAGTTTTGTGGTAAGGTATAAGTGCTGGTCCAGCGTCCGTTTTATCAATTTATTGGCGACCGGTTTCGAAGTGATTACTTCTTCATCAGGCACACCTGAATGGAAAGTCATGGAGTCAATGAATTGAAAGGTGGAAATTATTTTCGCATTGCGAATTTGTTTAAAGATTCCTTCAGAAATAGTTTCAAAACTTCTAACTCCATTTTTATTTGCCAGGCAAAAGCGTAACACTCTGTACATTCGAAAATATTTTAAAATATGGTTTTTTTAAATCCATATAAATTTTATTAAAAACTTGTTTGTGTCTATAGCACAAATTAAAATATCCAGTAACTACGCAATAATGTATTGTCTACCTTCTAATCTTTACATCTTTCTAGTGGCTATTGTTCACAAAAATGTGGATCCATGTATGTGATAAAAATTTGGTTAAAATTAATTTTTATTTATTAAATATCACCCATGGGTGATAATTTAAAAACTTACAATTTCTACATATCAAGGACCAAAGGAAATATTAGAACATGCTTAAAACTGTTTCTAGGATATACGGAGGGAACTTAAATGACAAAATATTGTAATGGTATCAATAGGGGTGATCTTTCTTTTCAAATAAAATATTGTATAGGACTTTTCAATAGAATAAGTTGTACTATTAAAATATGAAACTTAGTATCATTTTATAAAGGAACCCAGTATCAAATTTAAACAATTATAGAAATAAGTATAGTATTTAAGATAGAAAGTTAGATAGTAATACGTATTTTTGTTGAGATTTTATAAACTAAGACATTTTGTAATTAGTAAAACCTATATAACTGTATAAAGGACTAAACCAGTGTAAAAGAACGGTTTTAAGAGTATTTCATAAATTTTAATTAAAAACATGATGGTAAAGGGACATTTTATGAACAAATATCATCAAGAATTTAGGGACATTTTGGTAAAAACATGCTATTATTAAAGTGTTTAAATCAAAGAAAATATGGAAGTATTGGTAACAAAAACTAGTTTAAAATAAAGAGGAAGTATCAGTAGGGTTGCCAGATTTACAAAAGTGAAAAGCATGACAACCGCGACAACAGAGCATCAGGTCCATTAATTGTGAAATTTCTAAAAAAAAGGTCCTCGACTTGTATTTTTCGTAAAACGAGGTCTTCACCTTATATTTTTCTATAAATCCAGTTCCTCCTTTTTATTTACAACTTTGAATATTAAAATATTAAAAAGCGTGGCATTTTGCACAAAAAGAGTGGCATTTGCATAAAAAGAGTAGAATTTGCATAAAAAGAGTGGCATTTTTGACAAAAACGGGACATTTTCGTACCGTAGCGTTGAGCAAATCAAAAAGCGTGGAAAATACTCCAAAAGCGTGACGTCTGGCAACCCTAAGTATCAGAAAAACAATGATGGGAAAAAGTTATATGGGAAAAGTAAATTAAGACTATAATGTTCAAATTAAAAAGGTCAAATTAATGAATTTTATTTAAATTCTAAGAAAAACAATGACAAATTATGTCAAAATCATAGTTTGCGTCGGCACTTTTGATCTCAATGTTCCAGTTTATACACTGCGCAACTCGGATTTGTATCCCTGGCGCATACAGAATCAAATCATAACCAATACAATATATGACAACCGCCTATATTCAAACAGCAGTCTTCTGCGCATCCTGAATTTGTATCCCTGGAGTGGATATTATTTTGGAACATTCAACTGGTCCAAGTGATCTAAGTGATTCTTTAGCAATAAACTGCGTCAAAATGAAAAAAATTTCTTAATTACCATGGAAACAAAAAAACTTATAAATAGGAGTACCTAAACTCAGGGGAGCCAGTTTGTAAAAATCTTTGAAGGGAACACATCGCAAAAGCTGGTAAAAATTAAAAAGAAAAATCAACTTTTCCATGAAAAATTTGCAGTTTAGCTGGTTGTCAAAATAAGATTCGGCTAATGGGAATCTTATTTCGTGTTGGAGGTAGCAGATTCCAGTTTTCCTTATAAAACCATCGATGTAGGAATATTCCAGTTTTATTTTCTAATCCAAATTTAATCCAATTGAATAAAAGTATGCAATAAATAAATGGAACAAAGGTTATGTATATAATTACTCACCTGAAATAGCCTTAAATCAGTAATACTTTTCCCATAAACAATAAACATGGTAAAGAACCCTATATCTAAGAGATCTCTAAATAAAAATCTTCCTATTCATCAATTTTAAAGGCCAATATATCATTTGTTTAGAATTTATTGTCATAACAAATTTTTCTTATTTATAATTTTGATAGCCTGAAGTTTGATCTTCAAGTAACAGTTACAAGTAGTGTAACGTTCATTTTTGGCCCCACGAATTAATAAAATTGTTTTGGCTTACCTGGTTAATCATACGAAAAAAAAGGGTAAAATCGTATTGATGATATCACTATTATTTTTATCATTAACTAATTTCATCTGTATTCTAACTTTTGGACATCATTATTACAATTTATTCCATCTCACCACTAGTATAAGACTTTGTACATTGGTCATATTTGCGTTATAGTGTTCACTGTTTTAATTTGTCAGACTCTCCTAAAAATAGACCAAGTTTCGTTGTAAATTTATATATATTATGTATTATAGTCTCACCTTTGTTTAATTAATTATTTACGAAACCATTCTTTAAGATTTGACTTTGCTTATTTTTGTTTATAGCTGTCAGAATTGGATTAATGTTTATTAATTATGACAGTGAATGACATAAACGTCATTTGACGACAGATCACCGACAAGTGTCATGTTGGTGGGACGTTCCAATATCGGGCTCAGAACCCGAGGTAAGGTAGTTTCACAATGAGCGATTTTAAGTCGTGAGGGATTTTGTTTTGCGATCGCTGTTGTGTTAATTTTTTGTCGGGAACAGTTTCCCAAATGTAGTTATACTGTATATAAATATAGTTTTTAGGGTACCTTTCGTAAATGGTCTGTTAAGTTATATAGTGGGGAATTCTTGAGGATGAATTTCTGAACCCACTTGACATTTATCGGAAAGGGATTTCGGCCATTTTGGACGGCTGACGTATTGTTTTTTTCTGTCAGTGGGTATTCAGTCACGAGAGACGATTTTTGTGTCGAAATAGAATTTTCTTAATATTTAGCCCCATCGGCTTACCCTAATTAAAGGGGATTTTAGATTCTATTTCATGGTTAATTGTGGGTAAATGGACATTTCGTATTTCGAGGGGAATTTTAGTAAATTGGTAAATTCCCATGGTCATTGGTCCAGCCCATATCTAATATAGGATTTTAACGCAATAATCGGGAGTTCACAGCATTTGGAGTGTGGAATATTGTTGTGCTGTGGATCTTCTCACGTGTTTCTCATCCTTGGAAGACTACCAAGTTAACCCTTTACGAAAAAGGTATGTTTTGTATATATTTGGTTATGTTACGCACCATGTGTCAATTTCTTTTATGTTATGGCATGGTGTAACAGAATTTTAATTATTTGAGCTCATAATACTGTTTATGACTCAATGTTGAGCCAATGTAATTTTTCTTCATCCTAGATGCTGAATAGTTTCTAGTTTATGTACTTTTTTGGGTAATCCTATAGTTCGGGATACTTGAGTCAATGTGTATTGACATTTTTCTTTGTAATATTTTAAGGGTTTCACCCAGGGGCTTGTTAGCCCAAGATTCGTCGACATTTTAACCCAGGGGGTTGTTAGCCCAGGATTCGACGACAGTTTGACCCAAGGGATTGTTGACCCAGGATTTCAACAGTTGTACACAGAGGGTTATATCGTCCGGAGTTCAACGGTTTCATCGTGGACTCATCGAGGGGACACAGAACATTGGAAGATGGGAATGCTGTGAAAGAAGACACCCTACTATCAGGTTTTTTTTATACTTTATACTGAAGGTTTCATGTGTGCATTGTTAAACTATACATTCATTTTCAACCGAATGTTGTCAAGGTATTCTCAACATTATTTATACTTTTGAGCACGGAATGTTCTAGGGTTCTTTCACTCATAACTTAAGTATTATCAAATGTTACATCGTTTAATTGATTAATATTTTAAATGTTTACTTAATTTAAGCACTTAATGCTGATGTAGTAATCCTTCGGGTCGCAGAACACTTGGACTGCTTCCTCGTTTAAGTTGTAATTCTTCAGTTATTAAGGGCTACTGCCATAATTTTACTTTATTCAATTTATTCATTATTAAATGGACCAGACTTAACAATAAGTTAAGCAATCTCAGAAGACCCGTGTGGGGGCAGAGATTAAGTAACCTCTTCCAATCTGGGAGTTTAAGTAAATAACCTCTCTGTCTAAAGTCCTTTATATGTTGTATTTTTATTATTTTTTTTTTGATATTTTTATTTAGTTCTATGAATTATACTTAATTATAAAATTTCATGGTTTAATAATTTTCTTTTGGGTAGTTTGGTCTTAACCAAAAGTTAAGCAGATATCGCCTTCCAATTTGGAGAGGGTTATAAGATTATAAAGATTATAAGTTTACTGTTTTTATAATATACGAAGTAGTATAGGTACGGTGATGCACAATATTTAAGTTAACTATTATATTATATTTTTTTTATGTAAGGTGGAAATTAATGTTTTGCGCAAGCGTCATGCCTGGTACCAAGCTAACGACGAACCGTTCCATACTTTGATACATTTATTAATTTTTTTGGGTTATGCATATACATACACTGTGTAAGTTTTTCCTTTTAATTTCCTCCAACTTTTTTTTTATTATCTAAGCCATCAGGTAATTAGTTTGCATATTTACTAAATATTTTTTTTTTTCTTTATAAAGGAACATAAGTTGAGGTTTGTCTTTTATTTCTTTCCTCATTTACTGGGTTTTTGGGGAAATAGGATCATAGTTTGGCCACTATATAGACCCAGTTGGCGCCTATTTATTTGTCTACTATTTCCGGAATTTTTGTAAGCTATCCACCCCCTAGCTGCCGTCTGAGCGACGTCGAAGGCCCGAAGGTTGACACCGGAACAACCGAAACTTGTGTAACCGTAGTAGACAACATTTTTAATTGTAGTTAATACTTTAATAATTTTTTTTTAAGTTTAAAAATTTTGGTGGAATCACCAAGTTCATTTTGTAGGTTACATTTTTGGCGCCCAACGTGGGGCCGTCGTGTTTAAAATATTATATTTTGAGTAATTACCTTGGCTTTTTGATGAATATAAGTCTTAGATAATTTTCATGCTGATAGAATTGAGTATATGTATATGCATTTACCATTTGTTGTAAGAACTGAATAGTGTACCAATTTGATTCATTGATTCACCTTTTTAAATGATTTTTACTATTTGAATTTTGAGTATTTAAAAAAAGGTCAACTAATTGTGTATTATAGTTGAAATTTTGACTTTATTATTATTTTTGCACTATAGTATATTTTGGAACTTATATTTATATCGAGTTTATGAGTTCTGATATTAAGATGGCTCGTAAAATGTTTATTAATCGGTTGGAGAAAGAGGAGCTTGAGTGGGAACTCCGCTTTAGAGGTCTCAATGTTGGCACCGCAGAAGAGATGCGATCTCAACTTTCTATGGCTCTGCGTATGGAAAAAGCTGGTGATAGTTTTAAGTACCCTAGTTATCCTTTTAAGTTTGCTGATGATGAGGCTGCTCTTTCCAGGAAATGTGTGGAGTTAGACGCTTTGTTAAGTAGTTATAGTGGGAGTAATAATGTCAGCGAGACTCAGAAACTGCAGAGTAAGTTGTCACACACATGGAATAGGTTTGATCAAATGGATACTGCTGGAGATGTAACACTTGAAGGCAAAAGAACAGAAATATTGACCAAATTGATTAGTTTGCATGATGAGTTTCAGACGAAATCGCGACCACCTCCTAGTAAAGATGCTATTGTACCAGCTGCATTGAGTGTCGTGACCAGTAATCTAGATGGACAATTTTTGAATGGTGTGCAAAATGCTGCTACTTCGTCTCCTGTTGTTAGTATTCCACATGCTTCTTCTCAGGCTAATATTTCACAAACTAATATTTCGCAGGCTAATATATCTCATAGCCTGAATTCTAAAATGGTACCGCCACATAAGTGGGGATTAGAAAAGTTTTCTGGATCATCTAGGTCTTTGTCCATTACAGCTTGTAACCTACAAAATGAACTTGGTGATTTCACCAAAATTTTTAAACAAAAAAAAAAAAAAAATTATTAAAGTATTAACTACAATTAAAAATGTTGTCTACTACGGTTACACAAGTTTCGGTTGTTCCGGTGTCAACCTTCGGGCCTTCGACGTCGCTCAGACGGCAGCTAGGGGGTGGATAGCTTACAAAAATTCCGGAAATAGTAGACAAATAAATAGGCGCCAACTGGGTCTATATAGTGGCCAAACTATGATCCTATTTCCCCAAAAACCCAGTAAATGAGGAAAGAAATAAAAGACAAACCTCAACTTATGTTCCTTTATAAAGAAAAAAAAAATATTTAGTAAATATACAAACTAATTACCTGATGGCTTAGATAAAAAAAAATTGGAGGAAATTAAAAGGAAAAACTTACATAGTGTATGTATATGCATCACCCAAAAAAAATTAATAAATGTATCAAAGTATGGAACGGTTCGTCGTTAGCTTGGTACCAGGCATGACGCTTGCGCAAAACATTAATTTCCACCTTACATAAAAAAAATATAATATAATAGTTAACTTAAATATTGTGCATCACCGTACCTATACTACTTCATATATTATAAAAACAGTAAACTTATAATCTTTATAATCTTATAACCCTCTCCAAATTGGAAGGCGATATCTGCTTAACTTTTGGTTAAGACCAAACTACCCAAAAGAAAATTATTAAACCATGAAATTTTATAATTAAGTATAATTCATAGAACTAAATAAAAATATCAAAAAAAATAATAAAAATACAACATATAAAGGACTTTAGACAGAGGTTATTTAATTAAACTCCCAGATTGGAAGAGGTTACTTAATCTCTGCCCCCACACGGGTCTTCTGAGATTGCTTAACTTAATCGTTAAGTCTGGTCTAGTTAATAATGAATAAATTAAAAAAAGTAAAATTATGGCAGTAGCCCTTAATAACTGAAGAATTACAACTTAAACGTGGAAGCAGTCCAAGTGTTCTGCGACCCGAAGGATTACTACATCAGCATTAAGTGCTAAAATTAAGTAAAAGCTTTAAAATATTAATCAATTAAACGATGTAACATTTGATAATACTTAAGTTATGTGTGAAAGAACCCTAGAACATTCTGTGCTCAAAAGTATAAATAATGTTGAGAATACCTTGACAACATTCGGTTGAAAGTGAATGTATAGTTTAACAATGCACACATGAAACCTTCAATATAACGTATAAGAAAAACCTGATAGTAGGGTGTCTTCTTTCACAGCATTCCCATCTTCCTATCCAGAACGATGAATCATCATTGTAAATCTAGCTGCAAGTAAGCTAGACGGCTAGCATACCAATGTTCTGTGTCCCCTCGATGAGTCCACGATGAAACCGTTGAACTCCGGACGATATAACCCTCTGTGTACAACTGTTGAAATCCTGGGTCAACAATCCCTTGGGTCAAACTGTCGTCGAATCCTGGGCTAACAACCCCCTGGGTTAAACCCTTAAAATATTACAAAGAAAAATGTCAATACACATTGACTCAAGTATCCCGAACTATAGGATTACCCAAAAATGTACATAAACTAGAAAATATTCAGTATCTAGGATAAAGAAAAACTACATTGGCTCAACAGTGAGTCATAAACAGTATTATGAGCTCAAATAATTAAAATTCTGTTACACATGGTTGGTAACATAACCTAATATATACAAAACATACCTTTTTCGTAAAGGGTTAACTTGGTAGTCTTCCAAGGATGAGAAACACGTGAGAAGATCCACAGCACAACAATATTCCACACTCCAAATGCTGTGAACGTCCGATTATTGCGTTAAAATCCTATATTAGATATGGGCTGGACCAATGACCATGGGAATTTACCAATTCACTAAAATTCCCCTCAAAATACGAAATGTCCATTTACCCACAATTAACCATGAAATAGAATCTAAAATCCCCTTTAATTAGGGTAAGCCGATGGGGCTAAATATTAAGAAAATTCTATTTCGACACAAAAATCGTCTCTCGTGACTGAATACCCACTGCCAGAAAAAAAACAATACGTCAGCCGTCCAAAATGGCCGAAATCCCTTTCCGATAAATGTCAAGTGGGTTCAGAAATTCATCCTCAAGAATTCCCCACTATATAACTTAACAGACCATTTACGAAAGGTACCCTAAAAACTATATTTATATACAGTATAACTACATTTGGGAAACTGTTCCCAACAAAAATTAATAAACAGCGATCGCAAAAAAATCCCTCACGACTTAAAATCGCTCATTGTGAAACTACCTTACCTCGGGTTCTGAGCCCGATATTGGAACGTCCCACCAACATGACACTTGTCGGTGTTCTGTCGTCAAATGACGTTTATGTCATTCACTGTCACAATTAATAAACATTAACCTAACCAAAAATAAACAAGAAAATCTTAAAGAATGGTATCGTAAATAATTAATTACCCAAAGGTGAGACTATAATACATAATATATATAAATTTACAACGAAACTTGGTCTATTTCTAGGAGAATCTGGCAAATTAAAACAGGGAACACTACACTGTAAATATGACCATTGTACAAAGTATTATACTAGGGGTGAGCTACCATCCTTTTACTTAGTGATGAGATGAAATAAATTGTAATAATGATATCTGAAAGTTAGGATACAGATGAAATTAGTTAATGACAAAAATAATAGTGATATCATCAATACGATTTTACCCTTTTTTTTCGTATGATTAACCAGGTAAGCCAAAACAATTTTATTAATTCGTGGGGCCAAAAATGAACGTTACAGATTCCCCCCTTACTTCAAGAGAATTCACTCAGGTGAATTCTCACCAGCGCTAGCTGTCTTCAAATCTTTAATATTCCAAGTCCCTTTGTCATTACCTTTTTCGTCCATCAAAACATATGTCCACGGAGATACCTTTTTCTTAACTAAATAGGGACCAACCCATCGAGGTGCTAGTTTCTTAGTATAGTACCGCGCAGCATCAGAAGAAACAAAATTCTTACGCCAAACCAATTGATGAGGAAGCAATTCCTCCCTACGTCGCCGAAGATTATAAACCCTTTCGTTTTTCTGCGAAGCTTTATCTAGTCGTTCCCTGACGTCCTTAAACAAATCATCAAATGCCTTGTTATTCTCAACATTATTAATACCAATGTCAGCAGAACAATCTCTCAGTTTATCTTTAATTGCAAATTCGCTACCCTTTAAGACCATATTTCTCCCAAAATTAAGATAGTAAGGAGTCTGTTTAGTAGACTCATTAAAAGAAGTACGTATAGCACAAGTCACTTTTGCTAAGTCAACGTCCCACTTTCGGTGATTATCAGAAACAAACATAGCCAACATCGTTTTTAAAGTCCTATTATACCTTTCAGTAGGATTCGCCTGAGGATGATAATGGGCGTTAAACCGTACCGAAACTTCATACTCCTTCATTAAAGAAGAGAACGCTCCCGAAGTAAATTGTGGACCATTATCGCAAAGCAACAAACGCGGAATACCAAACAACAAAAATACCCCCTCTTCAATTCGTTTAGCTACTATTGGTGCAGTAGAGGATTTCAAAGGAAAAGTAAGCGTAAACTTGGTGAACAGATCGACAACGACTAAGATGAATCTATTGCCAGCCATGGATCGAGGTAGTGGACCTATCAAGTCAGTAGAAATAATTTCCCAAGGACGAGTAGCTCTGGGTTGGGGTGTCATATGTCCTTTAGGGCCACTCTGGTCAACCTTATGCGCTGCACAAACCGAACAATTCCTAACAAACGCAGCCACATCTGACCTAAGTTTGGGCCAATAAAACCTTTCACTAACACGCTTAAAAGTTTTCAACACACCCATATGTCCAGCTAAAGGCAAATCATGCAATTGTTGCATAATCCCTCGCCTATCCCCTTTAGGAACAACTTCTTTCCAATCGTCAGCAACATCTCCTAAAGTCTTATAATTTGTTCTAATGTGTTTGAATAGCTTACCATCAATGACTCGCCACTGTGAGTACTTTATAGGGTGTTTTAACACCTTATCTATCATACCACTGTACCAACGATCTTTAACAACAGAAACCTCACTAATCTCAACATCCGGTATAGCCCTAGACAAAGTATCCGGCACAACATGATCTTTACCCTTGCGATGAACAATCTTAAAGTCGTATTGTTGGAGTTTGACACTCCATCTGGCTAATCGACCAGCAGGGTCCTTTAGATTTTGTAACCAAACCAGGGAATAATGATCGGTGATTACTGTAAATGAGACACCCTCTAAATACGGTCTAAGTTTCTCTACTGCCCATAGAACAGCCAAACATTCACGCTCCGTAGTGGAATAAACACGTTCCTGCTTAGTCAACGAACGACTCAAATAACTAATTACTCGATCCCCATCTGGATGAATCTGAACGAGGACAGCACCGAGTCCATAACCACTAGCATCACAATGAACTTCAAATGGAAAATTATAATCAGGACAACTTAGCACAGGGGCCTTCACCAAACATTCCTTAATCTTATTAAATGAAACATCACACTCTGGTGTCCAGCTAAACTTCCTACCCTTACGCAACAAAGCCGTAATTGGTGAAATCAAAGTGGAAAAATCGGGAATAAACCTGCGGTACCATGAGAAAGTTCCTATCACACCACGAACATCTTTAACACATTTAGGCGTAGGTAACAACAACATAGCCTTGACCTTGTCAGGATCCACATGAAGTCCAGTCCCATCTATAACATACCCTAAATACTTCAATTGGGGACGACAAAAATAACACTTATCCCAACTAACAGTCAAATTGGCTTCCCTAATACGCCTAAAAACTTCCTCTAAAATAACCAAATGTTCCTCAAAGGTCTGAGTAACAATTACTACATCGTCTAGATAGGTGAAAACGTTAGGTTCCAGCTCGGGTCCAAGAACTTGATCAATAAGGCGTTGCCACGTCGCAGGGGCATTATGGAGTCCAAAGGGCATTCGGTTAAACTGAAATAACCCACGTCCAGGGACAGTAAAAGCTGTAAAAGGCCTTGAAGACTCAGCCACCTTTACCTGCCAATATGCAGATTTGATATCCAATGTGGATAAATAATGGGCATTACGAAGTTTGTCCAAAGTATTGGTAATATAAGGAAGAGGGTAACTATCCCTTTCAGTTACAGCGTTCAACTTGCGATAATCCACGCAAAAGCGAAAAGTACCATCCTTCTTCTTCACCAGTAAAATCGGCGAACTCCACGGGCTGTTAGATTTCTCAATAACACCAAGACGAAGCATTTCTTCCAACTCCCTATCAATATGTTCCTGCATCACTGGAGAAACTGGGTAATATCTTTGTTTAATGGGTGGAGAATGACAAACAATTGTGTGTTCAGCAACATTAGAACACCCTAAACTAGTTCCCATTAAAACTTTGTTATGCTCAATTACAGCATCCAAACGAGCTTTCTGCAAATCACTAAGCGTAAAACTGCTCCTAAGATGATCTACTGTGGCAATATCAACGGAAGACTCTGAAAAATGCCACTCATTATGTCTAAGATCTGGTACAACATCCATTATTCTCCAAAAATCAGCCCCCAAAATAAGAACATGTGGAACATCTAACACTACTAAAACAGGAATAATCTTGACTTGATCTCGAAGGGCAAATGGAACCAAACACTCACCAATACACTCACACATCTGTCCATTCGCAACCCTACAACTAGTTTTCTTCGAAGTATCAACTTCTAAACCTAAAGTCTGCAAAAGTTTCCAACCAGTACTACCTACAATAGTCTTCGACGCACCCGAATCCAAAAGACCTAATAACTCAACACCAAATACGTTTACCTTAAGGTAGGGCCTTTCATCATCCCTAGCATGATCCAAAATATAGTCAAGAATGGGTTGAACTTTAGTCGAACGTTGTACAGCACTACTCTTTCGACCAGTTAAGAGCGCCTGACTTCGTTTCCCTGGTTACACCTTGGACAAGTCCTCACTGTATAACCTTCACGCTGACATTTAAAACATTTCAGCTGCTTGGGAAGAAGACAACCAATTGCTCGATGCCCAGGTTTCTTACACCGATAACATACAACTGACGACTCTTTACCAATCGACATACTATCTACTTCCAAACGATCTACTTGACGTGTGTCAACATCGACGAAGGCCAAATCTCTTTCTAACACATTACCTCTTCGACTGTTAGGCTCAACATAGCTATTAATAGCATCGCGTCTATCCTCCATACGACGACATACTTGTCTCAACTCCTCTACAGTACTAGGGAGTGGATCTCTCAATCTATCTTGATAAAAAGGGTGTAAATTCTTAATAATAATTGACATTTTTGCATTTTCAGGCACAAAACATCCCAACCTACTAAAGTAACTAGACATAACAGCAAGATAAACACCTATAGACTCAGACGAATGTTGTGTCCTTTTCCTGAGTTCATCAAACAAATCATCAGTATGATGTGCAGTTAAATACTCTCGTTTGAACTCATCTTTTAATTCACACCAACTGTGAGCACGAAGCCTGACATCCTTGTAGAATTGATAAGCTTTGTCGGAAAACAAATCAACACCTGAATCTAACAATATTTCTGATGGAACATGGCGAGCGATACGAAGTTCTTCTACTCGTTCGAGAAAAGCTGTAATGGACAAAGACCTAGATGATCCAGAAAACTTTTCTAATCCCCACTTATGTGGCGGTACCATTTTAGAATTCAGGCTATGAGATATATTAGCCTGCGAAATATTAGTTTGTGAAATATTAGCCTGAGAAGAAGCATGTGGAATACTAACAACAGGAGACGAAGTAGCAGCATTTTGCACACCATTCAAAAATTGTCCATCTAGATTACTGGTCACGACACTCAATGCAGCTGGTACAATAACATCTTTACTAGGAGGTGGTCGCGATTTCGCCTGAAACTCATCATGCAAACTAATCAATTTGGTCAATATTTCTGTTCTTTTGCCTTCAAGTGTTACATCTCCAGCAGTATCAATTTGATCAAACCTATTCCATGTGTGTGACAACTTACTCTGCAGTTTCTGAGTTTCGCTGACATTATTACTCCCACTATAACTACTTAACAAAGCGTCTAACTCCACACATTTCCTGGAAAGAGCAGCCTCATCATCAGCAAACTTAAAAGGATAACTAGGGTACTTAAAACTATCACCAGCTTTTTCCATACGCAGAGCCATAGAAAGTTGAGATCGCATCTCTTCTGCGGTGCCAACATTGAGACCTCTAAAGCGAAGTTCCCACTCAAGCTCCTCTTTCTCCAAACGATTAATAAACATTTTACGAGCCATCTTAATATCAAACTCATAAACTCGATATAAATAAAAGTTCCAAAATATACAATATATAGTACAAAAATAATAATAAAGTCAAAATTTCAACTATAATACACAATTAGTTGACTTTCTTTAAATACTCAAAATTCAAATAGCAAAAATCATTTAAAAAGGTGAATCAATGAATCAAATTGGTACACTATTCAGTTCTTACAACAAATGGTAAATGCATATACATATACTCAATTCTATCAGCATGAAAATTATCTAAGAATTATATTCGTCAAAAAGCCAAGGTAATTACTCAAAATATAATATTTTAAACACGACGGCCCCACGTTGGGCGCCAAAAATGTAACCTACAAAATGAACTTGGTGATTTCACCAAAATTTTTAAACAAAAAAAAAAAAAAAATTATTAAAGTATTAACTACAATTAAAAATGTTGTCTACTACGGTTACACAAGTTTCGGTTGTTCCGGTGTCAACCTTCGGGCCTTCGACGTCGCTCAGACGGCAGCTAGGGGGTGGATAGCTTACAAAAATTCCGGAAATAGTAGACAAATAAATAGGCGCCAACTGGGTCTATATAGTGGCCAAACTATGATCCTATTTCCCCAAAAACCCAGTAAATGAGGAAAGAAATAAAAGACAAACCTCAACTTATGTTCCTTTATAAAGAAAAAAAAAATATTTAGTAAATATACAAACTAATTACCTGATGGCTTAGATAAAAAAAAATTGGAGGAAATTAAAAGGAAAAACTTACATAGTGTATGTATATGCATCACCCAAAAAAAATTAATAAATGTATCAAAGTATGGAACGGTTCGTCGTTAGCTTGGTACCAGGCATGACGCTTGCGCAAAACATTAATTTCCACCTTACATAAAAAAAATATAATATAATAGTTAACTTAAATATTGTGCATCACCGTACCTATACTACTTCATATATTATAAAAACAGTAAACTTATAATCTTTATAATCTTATAACCCTCTCCAAATTGGAAGGCGATATCTGCTTAACTTTTGGTTAAGACCAAACTACCCAAAAGAAAATTATTAAACCATGAAATTTTATAATTAAGTATAATTCATAGAACTAAATAAAAATATCAAAAAAAATAATAAAAATACAACATATAAAGGACTTTAGACAGAGGTTATTTAATTAAACTCCCAGATTGGAAGAGGTTACTTAATCTCTGCCCCCACACGGGTCTTCTGAGATTGCTTAACTTAATCGTTAAGTCTGGTCTAGTTAATAATGAATAAATTAAAAAAAGTAAAATTATGGCAGTAGCCCTTAATAACTGAAGAATTACAACTTAAACGTGGAAGCAGTCCAAGTGTTCTGCGACCCGAAGGATTACTACATCAGCATTAAGTGCTAAAATTAAGTAAAAGCTTTAAAATATTAATCAATTAAACGATGTAACATTTGATAATACTTAAGTTATGTGTGAAAGAACCCTAGAACATTCTGTGCTCAAAAGTATAAATAATGTTGAGAATACCTTGACAACATTCGGTTGAAAGTGAATGTATAGTTTAACAATGCACACATGAAACCTTCAATATAACGTATAAGAAAAACCTGATAGTAGGGTGTCTTCTTTCACAGCATTCCCATCTTCCTATCCAGAACGATGAATCATCATTGTAAATCTAGCTGCAAGTAAGCTAGACGGCTAGCATACCAATGTTCTGTGTCCCCTCGATGAGTCCACGATGAAACCGTTGAACTCCGGACGATATAACCCTCTGTGTACAACTGTTGAAATCCTGGGTCAACAATCCCTTGGGTCAAACTGTCGTCGAATCCTGGGCTAACAACCCCCTGGGTTAAACCCTTAAAATATTACAAAGAAAAATGTCAATACACATTGACTCAAGTATCCCGAACTATAGGATTACCCAAAAATGTACATAAACTAGAAAATATTCAGTATCTAGGATAAAGAAAAACTACATTGGCTCAACAGTGAGTCATAAACAGTATTATGAGCTCAAATAATTAAAATTCTGTTACACATGGTTGGTAACATAACCTAATATATACAAAACATACCTTTTTCGTAAAGGGTTAACTTGGTAGTCTTCCAAGGATGAGAAACACGTGAGAAGATCCACAGCACAACAATATTCCACACTCCAAATGCTGTGAACGTCCGATTATTGCGTTAAAATCCTATATTAGATATGGGCTGGACCAATGACCATGGGAATTTACCAATTCACTAAAATTCCCCTCAAAATACGAAATGTCCATTTACCCACAATTAACCATGAAATAGAATCTAAAATCCCCTTTAATTAGGGTAAGCCGATGGGGCTAAATATTAAGAAAATTCTATTTCGACACAAAAATCGTCTCTCGTGACTGAATACCCACTGCCAGAAAAAAAACAATACGTCAGCCGTCCAAAATGGCCGAAATCCCTTTCCGATAAATGTCAAGTGGGTTCAGAAATTCATCCTCAAGAATTCCCCACTATATAACTTAACAGACCATTTACGAAAGGTACCCTAAAAACTATATTTATATACAGTATAACTACATTTGGGAAACTGTTCCCAACAAAAATTAATAAACAGCGATCGCAAAAAAATCCCTCACGACTTAAAATCGCTCATTGTGAAACTACCTTACCTCGGGTTCTGAGCCCGATATTGGAACGTCCCACCAACATGACACTTGTCGGTGTTCTGTCGTCAAATGACGTTTATGTCATTCACTGTCACAATTAATAAACATTAACCTAACCAAAAATAAACAAGAAAATCTTAAAGAATGGTATCGTAAATAATTAATTACCCAAAGGTGAGACTATAATACATAATATATATAAATTTACAACGAAACTTGGTCTATTTCTAGGAGAATCTGGCAAATTAAAACAGGGAACACTACACTGTAAATATGACCATTGTACAAAGTATTATACTAGGGGTGAGCTACCATCCTTTTACTTAGTGATGAGATGAAATAAATTGTAATAATGATATCTGAAAGTTAGGATACAGATGAAATTAGTTAATGACAAAAATAATAGTGATATCATCAATACGATTTTACCCTTTTTTTTCGTATGATTAACCAGGTAAGCCAAAACAATTTTATTAATTCGTGGGGCCAAAAATGAACGTTACAGATTCCCCCCTTACTTCAAGAGAATTCACTCAGGTGAATTCTCACCAGCGCTAGCTGTCTTCAAATCTTTAATATTCCAAGTCCCTTTGTCATTACCTTTTTCGTCCATCAAAACATATGTCCACGGAGATACCTTTTTCTTAACTAAATAGGGACCAACCCATCGAGGTGCTAGTTTCTTAGTATAGTACCGCGCAGCATCAGAAGAAACAAAATTCTTACGCCAAACCAATTGATGAGGAAGCAATTCCTCCCTACGTCGCCGAAGATTATAAACCCTTTCGTTTTTCTGCGAAGCTTTATCTAGTCGTTCCCTGACGTCCTTAAACAAATCATCAAATGCCTTGTTATTCTCAACATTATTAATACCAATGTCAGCAGAACAATCTCTCAGTTTATCTTTAATTGCAAATTCGCTACCCTTTAAGACCATATTTCTCCCAAAATTAAGATAGTAAGGAGTCTGTTTAGTAGACTCATTAAAAGAAGTACGTATAGCACAAGTCACTTTTGCTAAGTCAACGTCCCACTTTCGGTGATTATCAGAAACAAACATAGCCAACATCGTTTTTAAAGTCCTATTATACCTTTCAGTAGGATTCGCCTGAGGATGATAATGGGCGTTAAACCGTACCGAAACTTCATACTCCTTCATTAAAGAAGAGAACGCTCCCGAAGTAAATTGTGGACCATTATCGCAAAGCAACAAACGCGGAATACCAAACAACAAAAATACCCCCTCTTCAATTCGTTTAGCTACTATTGGTGCAGTAGAGGATTTCAAAGGAAAAGTAAGCGTAAACTTGGTGAACAGATCGACAACGACTAAGATGAATCTATTGCCAGCCATGGATCGAGGTAGTGGACCTATCAAGTCAGTAGAAATAATTTCCCAAGGACGAGTAGCTCTGGGTTGGGGTGTCATATGTCCTTTAGGGCCACTCTGGTCAACCTTATGCGCTGCACAAACCGAACAATTCCTAACAAACGCAGCCACATCTGACCTAAGTTTGGGCCAATAAAACCTTTCACTAACACGCTTAAAAGTTTTCAACACACCCATATGTCCAGCTAAAGGCAAATCATGCAATTGTTGCATAATCCCTCGCCTATCCCCTTTAGGAACAACTTCTTTCCAATCGTCAGCAACATCTCCTAAAGTCTTATAATTTGTTCTAATGTGTTTGAATAGCTTACCATCAATGACTCGCCACTGTGAGTACTTTATAGGGTGTTTTAACACCTTATCTATCATACCACTGTACCAACGATCTTTAACAACAGAAACCTCACTAATCTCAACATCCGGTATAGCCCTAGACAAAGTATCCGGCACAACATGATCTTTACCCTTGCGATGAACAATCTTAAAGTCGTATTGTTGGAGTTTGACACTCCATCTGGCTAATCGACCAGCAGGGTCCTTTAGATTTTGTAACCAAACCAGGGAATAATGATCGGTGATTACTGTAAATGAGACACCCTCTAAATACGGTCTAAGTTTCTCTACTGCCCATAGAACAGCCAAACATTCACGCTCCGTAGTGGAATAAACACGTTCCTGCTTAGTCAACGAACGACTCAAATAACTAATTACTCGATCCCCATCTGGATGAATCTGAACGAGGACAGCACCGAGTCCATAACCACTAGCATCACAATGAACTTCAAATGGAAAATTATAATCAGGACAACTTAGCACAGGGGCCTTCACCAAACATTCCTTAATCTTATTAAATGAAACATCACACTCTGGTGTCCAGCTAAACTTCCTACCCTTACGCAACAAAGCCGTAATTGGTGAAATCAAAGTGGAAAAATCGGGAATAAACCTGCGGTACCATGAGAAAGTTCCTATCACACCACGAACATCTTTAACACATTTAGGCGTAGGTAACAACAACATAGCCTTGACCTTGTCAGGATCCACATGAAGTCCAGTCCCATCTATAACATACCCTAAATACTTCAATTGGGGACGACAAAAATAACACTTATCCCAACTAACAGTCAAATTGGCTTCCCTAATACGCCTAAAAACTTCCTCTAAAATAACCAAATGTTCCTCAAAGGTCTGAGTAACAATTACTACATCGTCTAGATAGGTGAAAACGTTAGGTTCCAGCTCGGGTCCAAGAACTTGATCAATAAGGCGTTGCCACGTCGCAGGGGCATTATGGAGTCCAAAGGGCATTCGGTTAAACTGAAATAACCCACGTCCAGGGACAGTAAAAGCTGTAAAAGGCCTTGAAGACTCAGCCACCTTTACCTGCCAATATGCAGATTTGATATCCAATGTGGATAAATAATGGGCATTACGAAGTTTGTCCAAAGTATTGGTAATATAAGGAAGAGGGTAACTATCCCTTTCAGTTACAGCGTTCAACTTGCGATAATCCACGCAAAAGCGAAAAGTACCATCCTTCTTCTTCACCAGTAAAATCGGCGAACTCCACGGGCTGTTAGATTTCTCAATAACACCAAGACGAAGCATTTCTTCCAACTCCCTATCAATATGTTCCTGCATCACTGGAGAAACTGGGTAATATCTTTGTTTAATGGGTGGAGAATGACAAACAATTGTGTGTTCAGCAACATTAGAACACCCTAAACTAGTTCCCATTAAAACTTTGTTATGCTCAATTACAGCATCCAAACGAGCTTTCTGCAAATCACTAAGCGTAAAACTGCTCCTAAGATGATCTACTGTGGCAATATCAACGGAAGACTCTGAAAAATGCCACTCATTATGTCTAAGATCTGGTACAACATCCATTATTCTCCAAAAATCAGCCCCCAAAATAAGAACATGTGGAACATCTAACACTACTAAAACAGGAATAATCTTGACTTGATCTCGAAGGGCAAATGGAACCAAACACTCACCAATACACTCACACATCTGTCCATTCGCAACCCTACAACTAGTTTTCTTCGAAGTATCAACTTCTAAACCTAAAGTCTGCAAAAGTTTCCAACCAGTACTACCTACAATAGTCTTCGACGCACCCGAATCCAAAAGACCTAATAACTCAACACCAAATACGTTTACCTTAAGGTAGGGCCTTTCATCATCCCTAGCATGATCCAAAATATAGTCAAGAATGGGTTGAACTTTAGTCGAACGTTGTACAGCACTACTCTTTCGACCAGTTAAGAGCGCCTGACTTCGTTTCCCTGGTTACACCTTGGACAAGTCCTCACTGTATAACCTTCACGCTGACATTTAAAACATTTCAGCTGCTTGGGAAGAAGACAACCAATTGCTCGATGCCCAGGTTTCTTACACCGATAACATACAACTGACGACTCTTTACCAATCGACATACTATCTACTTCCAAACGATCTACTTGACGTGTGTCAACATCGACGAAGGCCAAATCTCTTTCTAACACATTACCTCTTCGACTGTTAGGCTCAACATAGCTATTAATAGCATCGCGTCTATCCTCCATACGACGACATACTTGTCTCAACTCCTCTACAGTACTAGGGAGTGGATCTCTCAATCTATCTTGATAAAAAGGGTGTAAATTCTTAATAATAATTGACATTTTTGCATTTTCAGGCACAAAACATCCCAACCTACTAAAGTAACTAGACATAACAGCAAGATAAACACCTATAGACTCAGACGAATGTTGTGTCCTTTTCCTGAGTTCATCAAACAAATCATCAGTATGATGTGCAGTTAAATACTCTCGTTTGAACTCATCTTTTAATTCACACCAACTGTGAGCACGAAGCCTGACATCCTTGTAGAATTGATAAGCTTTGTCGGAAAACAAATCAACACCTGAATCTAACAATATTTCTGATGGAACATGGCGAGCGATACGAAGTTCTTCTACTCGTTCGAGAAAAGCTGTAATGGACAAAGACCTAGATGATCCAGAAAACTTTTCTAATCCCCACTTATGTGGCGGTACCATTTTAGAATTCAGGCTATGAGATATATTAGCCTGCGAAATATTAGTTTGTGAAATATTAGCCTGAGAAGAAGCATGTGGAATACTAACAACAGGAGACGAAGTAGCAGCATTTTGCACACCATTCAAAAATTGTCCATCTAGATTACTGGTCACGACACTCAATGCAGCTGGTACAATAACATCTTTACTAGGAGGTGGTCGCGATTTCGCCTGAAACTCATCATGCAAACTAATCAATTTGGTCAATATTTCTGTTCTTTTGCCTTCAAGTGTTACATCTCCAGCAGTATCAATTTGATCAAACCTATTCCATGTGTGTGACAACTTACTCTGCAGTTTCTGAGTTTCGCTGACATTATTACTCCCACTATAACTACTTAACAAAGCGTCTAACTCCACACATTTCCTGGAAAGAGCAGCCTCATCATCAGCAAACTTAAAAGGATAACTAGGGTACTTAAAACTATCACCAGCTTTTTCCATACGCAGAGCCATAGAAAGTTGAGATCGCATCTCTTCTGCGGTGCCAACATTGAGACCTCTAAAGCGAAGTTCCCACTCAAGCTCCTCTTTCTCCAAACGATTAATAAACATTTTACGAGCCATCTTAATATCAAACTCATAAACTCGATATAAATAAAAGTTCCAAAATATACAATATATAGTACAAAAATAATAATAAAGTCAAAATTTCAACTATAATACACAATTAGTTGACTTTCTTTAAATACTCAAAATTCAAATAGCAAAAATCATTTAAAAAGGTGAATCAATGAATCAAATTGGTACACTATTCAGTTCTTACAACAAATGGTAAATGCATATACATATACTCAATTCTATCAGCATGAAAATTATCTAAGAATTATATTCGTCAAAAAGCCAAGGTAATTACTCAAAATATAATATTTTAAACACGACGGCCCCACGTTGGGCGCCAAAAATGTAACCTACAAAATGAACTTGGTGATTTCACCAAAATTTTTAAACAAAAAAAAAAAAAAAATTATTAAAGTATTAACTACAATTAAAAATGTTGTCTACTACGGTTACACAAGTTTCGGTTGTTCCGGTGTCAACCTTCGGGCCTTCGACGTCGCTCAGACGGCAGCTAGGGGGTGGATAGCTTACAAAAATTCCGGAAATAGTAGACAAATAAATAGGCGCCAACTGGGTCTATATAGTGGCCAAACTATGATCCTATTTCCCCAAAAACCCAGTAAATGAGGAAAGAAATAAAAGACAAACCTCAACTTATGTTCCTTTATAAAGAAAAAAAAAATATTTAGTAAATATACAAACTAATTACCTGATGGCTTAGATAAAAAAAAATTGGAGGAAATTAAAAGGAAAAACTTACATAGTGTATGTATATGCATCACCCAAAAAAAATTAATAAATGTATCAAAGTATGGAACGGTTCGTCGTTAGCTTGGTACCAGGCATGACGCTTGCGCAAAACATTAATTTCCACCTTACATAAAAAAAATATAATATAATAGTTAACTTAAATATTGTGCATCACCGTACCTATACTACTTCATATATTATAAAAACAGTAAACTTATAATCTTTATAATCTTATAACCCTCTCCAAATTGGAAGGCGATATCTGCTTAACTTTTGGTTAAGACCAAACTACCCAAAAGAAAATTATTAAACCATGAAATTTTATAATTAAGTATAATTCATAGAACTAAATAAAAATATCAAAAAAAATAATAAAAATACAACATATAAAGGACTTTAGACAGAGGTTATTTAATTAAACTCCCAGATTGGAAGAGGTTACTTAATCTCTGCCCCCACACGGGTCTTCTGAGATTGCTTAACTTAATCGTTAAGTCTGGTCTAGTTAATAATGAATAAATTAAAAAAAGTAAAATTATGGCAGTAGCCCTTAATAACTGAAGAATTACAACTTAAACGTGGAAGCAGTCCAAGTGTTCTGCGACCCGAAGGATTACTACATCAGCATTAAGTGCTAAAATTAAGTAAAAGCTTTAAAATATTAATCAATTAAACGATGTAACATTTGATAATACTTAAGTTATGTGTGAAAGAACCCTAGAACATTCTGTGCTCAAAAGTATAAATAATGTTGAGAATACCTTGACAACATTCGGTTGAAAGTGAATGTATAGTTTAACAATGCACACATGAAACCTTCAATATAACGTATAAGAAAAACCTGATAGTAGGGTGTCTTCTTTCACAGCATTCCCATCTTCCTATCCAGAACGATGAATCATCATTGTAAATCTAGCTGCAAGTAAGCTAGACGGCTAGCATACCAATGTTCTGTGTCCCCTCGATGAGTCCACGATGAAACCGTTGAACTCCGGACGATATAACCCTCTGTGTACAACTGTTGAAATCCTGGGTCAACAATCCCTTGGGTCAAACTGTCGTCGAATCCTGGGCTAACAACCCCCTGGGTTAAACCCTTAAAATATTACAAAGAAAAATGTCAATACACATTGACTCAAGTATCCCGAACTATAGGATTACCCAAAAATGTACATAAACTAGAAAATATTCAGTATCTAGGATAAAGAAAAACTACATTGGCTCAACAGTGAGTCATAAACAGTATTATGAGCTCAAATAATTAAAATTCTGTTACACATGGTTGGTAACATAACCTAATATATACAAAACATACCTTTTTCGTAAAGGGTTAACTTGGTAGTCTTCCAAGGATGAGAAACACGTGAGAAGATCCACAGCACAACAATATTCCACACTCCAAATGCTGTGAACGTCCGATTATTGCGTTAAAATCCTATATTAGATATGGGCTGGACCAATGACCATGGGAATTTACCAATTCACTAAAATTCCCCTCAAAATACGAAATGTCCATTTACCCACAATTAACCATGAAATAGAATCTAAAATCCCCTTTAATTAGGGTAAGCCGATGGGGCTAAATATTAAGAAAATTCTATTTCGACACAAAAATCGTCTCTCGTGACTGAATACCCACTGCCAGAAAAAAAACAATACGTCAGCCGTCCAAAATGGCCGAAATCCCTTTCCGATAAATGTCAAGTGGGTTCAGAAATTCATCCTCAAGAATTCCCCACTATATAACTTAACAGACCATTTACGAAAGGTACCCTAAAAACTATATTTATATACAGTATAACTACATTTGGGAAACTGTTCCCAACAAAAATTAATAAACAGCGATCGCAAAAAAAATCCCTCACGACTTAAAATCGCTCATTGTGAAACTACCTTACCTCGGGTTCTGAGCCCGATATTGGAACGTCCCACCAACATGACACTTGTCGGTGTTCTGTCGTCAAATGACGTTTATGTCATTCACTGTCACAATTAATAAACATTAACCTAACCAAAAATAAACAAGAAAATCTTAAAGAATGGTATCGTAAATAATTAATTACCCAAAGGTGAGACTATAATACATAATATATATAAATTTACAACGAAACTTGGTCTATTTCTAGGAGAATCTGGCAAATTAAAACAGGGAACACTACACTGTAAATATGACCATTGTACAAAGTATTATACTAGGGGTGAGCTACCATCCTTTTACTTAGTGATGAGATGAAATAAATTGTAATAATGATATCTGAAAGTTAGGATACAGATGAAATTAGTTAATGACAAAAATAATAGTGATATCATCAATACGATTTTACCCTTTTTTTTCGTATGATTAACCAGGTAAGCCAAAACAATTTTATTAATTCGTGGGGCCAAAAATGAACGTTACAAGCTTTTCTCGAACGAGTAGAAGAACTTCGTATCGCTCGCCATGTTCCATCAGAAATATTGTTAGATTCAGGTGTTGATTTGTTTTCCGACAAAGCTTATCAATTCTACAAGGATGTCAGGCTTCGTGCTCACAGTTGGTGTGAATTAAAAGATGAGTTCAAACGAGAGTATTTAACTGCACATCATACTGATGATTTGTTTGATGAACTCAGGAAAAGGACACAGCATTCGTCTGAGTCTATAGGTGTTTATCTTGCTGTTATGTCTAGTTACTTTAGTAGGTTGGGATGTTTTGTGCCTGAAAATGCAAAAATGTCAATTATTATTAAGAATTTACACCCTTTTTATCAAGATAGATTGAGAGATCCACTCCCTAGTACTGTAGAGGAGTTGAGACAAGTATGTCGTCGTATGGAGGATAGACGCGATGCTATTAATAGCTATGTTGAGCCTAACAGTCGAAGAGGTAATGTGTTAGAAAGAGATTTGGCTTTCGTCGATGTTGACACACGTCAAGTAGATCGTTTGGAGGTAGATAGTATGTCGATTGGTAAAGAGTCGTCAGTTGTATGTTATCGGTGTAAGAAACCTGGGCATCGAGCAATTGGTTGTCTTCTTCCCAAGCAGCTGAAATGTTTTAAATGTCAGCGTGAAGGTTATACAGTGAGGACTTGTCCAAGGTGTAACCAGGGAAACGAAGTCAGGCGCTCTTAACTGGTCGAAAGAGTAGTGCTGTACAACGTTCGACTAAAGTTCAACCCATTCTTGACTATATTTTGGATCATGCTAGGGATGATGAAAGGCCCTACCTTAAGGTAAACGTATTTGGTGTTGAGTTATTAGGTCTTTTGGATTCGGGTGCGTCGAAGACTATTGTAGGTAGTACTGGTTGGAAACTTTTGCGGACTTTAGGTTTAGAAGTTGATACTTCGAAGAAAACTAGTTGTAGGGTTGCGAATGGACAGATGTGTGAGTGTGTTGGTGAGTGTTTGGTTCCATTTGCCCTTCGAGATCAAGTGAAGATTATTCCTGTTTTAGTAGTGTTAGATGTTCCACATGTTCTTATTTTGGGTGCTGATTTTTGGAGAATAATGGGGGTTGTACCAGATCTTAGACATAATGAGTGGCATTTTTCAGAGTCTTCCGTTGATATTGCCACGGTAGATCATCTTAGGAGCAGTTTTACGCTTAGTGATTTGCAGAAAGCTCGTTTGGATGCTGTAATTGAGCATAATAAAGTTTTAATGGGGACTAGTTTAGGGTGTTCTAATGTTGCTGAACACACAATTGTTTGTCATTCTCCACCCATTAAACAAAGATATTACCCAGTTTCTCCAGTGATGCAGGAACATATTGATAAGGAGTTGGATGAAATGCTTCGTCTTGGTGTTATTGAGAAATCTAACAGCCCGTGGAGTTCGCCGATTTTACTGGTGAAGAAGAAGGATGGTACTTTTCGCTTTTGCGTGGATTATCGCAAGTTGAACGCTGTAACTGAAAGGGATAGTTACCCTCTTCCTTATATTACCAATACTTTGGACAAACTTCGTAATGCCCATTATTTATCCACATTGGATATCAAATCTGCATATTGGCAGGTAAAGGTGGCTGAGTCTTCAAGGCCTTTTACAGCTTTTACTGTCCCTGGACGTGGGTTATTTCAGTTTAACCGAATGCCCTTTGGACTCCATAATGCCCCTGCGACGTGGCAACGCCTTATTGATCAAGTTCTTGGACCCGAGCTGGAACCTAACGTTTTCACCTATCTAGACGATGTAGTAATTGTTACTCAGACCTTCGAGGAACATTTGGTTATTTTAGAGGAAGTTTTTAGGCGTATTAGGGAAGCCAATTTGACTGTTAGTTGGGATAAGTGTTATTTTTGTCGTCCCCAATTGAAGTATTTAGGGTATGTTATAGATGGGACTGGACTTCATGTGGATCCTGACAAGGTCAAGGCTATGTTGTTGTTACCTACGCCTAAATGTGTTAAAGATGTTCGTGGTGTGATAGGAACTTTCTCATGGTACCGCAGGTTTATTCCCGATTTTTCCACTTTGATTTCACCAATTACGGCTTTGTTGCGTAAGGGTAGGAAGTTTAGCTGGACACCAGAGTGTGATGTTTCATTTAATAAGATTAAGGAATGTTTGGTGAAGGCCCCTGTGCTAAGTTGTCCTGATTATAATTTTCCATTTGAAGTTCATTGTGATGCTAGTGGTTATGGACTCGGTGCTGTCCTCGTTCAGATTCATCCAGATGGGGATCGAGTAATTAGTTATTTGAGTCGTTCGTTGACTAAGCAGGAACGTGTTTATTCCACTACGGAGCGTGAATGTTTGGCTGTTCTATGGGCAGTAGAGAAACTTAGACCGTATTTAGAGGGTGTCTCATTTACAGTAATCACCGATCATTATTCCCTGGTTTGGTTACAAAATCTAAAGGACCCTGCTGGTCGATTAGCCAGATGGAGTGTCAAACTCCAACAATACGACTTTAAGATTGTTCATCGCAAGGGTAAAGATCATGTTGTGCCGGATACTTTGTCTAGGGCTATACCGGATGTTGAGATTAGTGAGGTTTCTGTTGTTAAAGATCGTTGGTACAGTGGTATGATAGATAAGGTGTTAAAACACCCTATAAAGTACTCACAGTGGCGAGTCATTGATGGTAAGCTATTCAAACACATTAGAACAAATTATAAGACTTTAGGAGATGTTGCTGACGATTGGAAAGAAGTTGTTCCTAAAGGAGATAGGCGAGGGATTATGCAACAATTGCATGATTTGCCTTTAGCTGGACACATGGGTGTGTTGAAAACTTTTAAGCGTGTTAGTGAAAGGTTTTATTGGCCCAAACTTAGGTCAGATGTGGCTGCGTTTGTTAGGAATTGTTCGGTTTGTGCAGCACATAAGGTTGACCAGAGTGGCCCTAAAGGACATATGACACCCCAACCCAGAGCTACTCGTCCTTGGGAAATTATTTCTACTGACTTGATAGGTCCACTACCTCGATCCATGGCTGGCAATAGATTCATCTTAGTCGTTGTCGATCTGTTCACCAAGTTTACGCTTACTTTTCCTTTGAAATCCTCTACTGCACCAATAGTAGCTAAACGGATTGAAGAGGGGGTATTTTTGTTGTTTGGTATTCCGCGTTTGTTGCTTTGCGATAATGGTCCACAGTTTACTTCGGGAGCGTTCTCTTCATTAATGAAGGAGTATGAAGTTTCGGTACGGTTTAACGCCCATTATCATCCTCAGGCGAATCCTACTGAAAGGTATAATAGGACTTTAAAAACGATGTTGGCTATGTATGTTTCTGATAATCATCGAAAGTGGGACGTTGACTTAGCAAAAGTGACTTGTGCTATACGTACTTCTTTTAATGAGTCTACTAAACAGACTCCTTACTATCTTAATTTTGGGAGAAATATGGTCTTAAAGGGTAGCGAATTTGCAATTAAAGATAAACTGAGAGATTGTTCTGCTGACATTGGTATTAATAATGTTGAGAATAACAAGGCATTTGATGATTTGTTTAAGGACGTCAGGGAACGACTAGATAAAGCTTCGCAGAAAAACGAAAGGGTTTATAATCTTCGGCGACGTAGGGAGGAATTGCTTCCTCATCAATTGGTTTGGCGTAAGAATTTTGTTTCTTCTGATGCTGCGCAGGTACTATACTAAGAAACTGGCACCTCGATGGGTTGGTCCCTATTTAGTTAAGAAAAAGGTATCTCCTTGGACATATGTTTTAATGGACGAAAAAGGTAATGACAAAGGGACTTGGAATATTAAAGATTTGAAGACAGCTAGCGCTGGTGAGAATTCACCTGAGTGAATTCTCTTGAAGTAAGGGGGGAATCTGTAACGTTCATTTTTGGCCCCACGAATTAATAAAATTGTTTTGGCTTACCTGGTTAATCATACGAAAAAAAAGGGTAAAATCGTATTGATGATAATACTATTATTTTTATCATTAACTAATTTCATCTGTATTCTAACTTTTGGACATCATTATTACAATTTATTCCATCTCACCACTAGTATAAGACTTTGTACATTGGTCATATTTGCGTTATAGTGTTCACTGTTTTAATTTGTCAGACTCTCCTAAAAATAGACCAAGTTTCGTTGTAAATTTATATATATTATGTATTATAGTCTCACCTTTGTTTAATTAATTATTTACGAAACCATTCTTTAAGATTTGACTTTGCTTATTTTTGTTTATAGCTGTCAGAATTGGATTAATGTTTATTAATTATGACAGTGAATGACATAAACGTCATTTGACGACAGATCACCGACAAGTGTCATGTTGGTGGGACGTTCCAATATCGGGCTCAGAACCCGAGGTAAGGTAGTTTCACAATGAGCGATTTTAAGTCGTGAGGGATTTTGTTTTGCGATCGCTGTTGTGTTAATTTTTTGTCGGGAACAGTTTCCCAAATGTAGTTATACTGTATATAAATATAGTTTTTAGGGTACCTTTCGTAAATGGTCTGTTAAGTTATATAGTGGGGAATTCTTGAGGATGAATTTCTGAACCCACTTGACATTTATCGGAAAGGGATTTCGGCCATTTTGGACGGCTGACGTATTGTTTTTTTCTGTCAGTGGGTATTCAGTCACGAGAGACGATTTTTGTGTCGAAATAGAATTTTCTTAATATTTAGCCCCATCGGCTTACCCTAATTAAAGGGGATTTTAGATTCTATTTCATGGTTAATTGTGGGTAAATGGACATTTCGTATTTCGAGGGGAATTTTAGTGAATTGGTAAATTCCCATGGTCATTGGTCCAGCCCATATCTAATATAGGATTTTAACGCAATAATCGGGAGTTCACAGCATTTGGAGTGTGGAATATTGTTGTGCTGTGGATCTTCTCACGTGTTTCTCATCCTTGGAAGACTACCAAGTTAACCCTTTACGAAAAAGGTATGTTTTGTATATATTTGGTTATGTTACGCACCATGTGTCAATTTCTTTTATGTTATGGCATGGTGTAACAGAATTTTAATTATTTGAGCTCATAATACTGTTTATGACTCAATGTTGAGCCAATGTAATTTTTCTTCATCCTAGATGCTGAATAGTTTCTAGTTTATGTACTTTTTTGGGTAATCCTATAGTTCGGGATACTTGAGTCAATGTGTATTGACATTTTTCTTTGTAATATTTTAAGGGTTTCACCCAGGGGCTTGTTAGCCCAAGATTCGTCGACATTTTAACCCAGGGGGTTGTTAGCCCAGGATTCGACGATAGTTTGACCCAAGGGATTGTTGACCCAGGATTTCAACAGTTGTACACAGAGGGTTATATCGTCCGGAGTTCAACGGTTTCATCGTGGACTCATCGAGGGGACACAGAACATTGGAAGATGGGAATGCTGTGAAAGAAGACACCCTACTATCAGGTTTTTTTATACTTTATACTGAAGGTTTCATGTGTGCATTGTTAAACTATACATTCATTTTCAACCGAATGTTGTCAAGGTATTCTCAACATTATTTATACTTTTGAGCACGGAATGTTCTAGGGTTCTTTCACTCATAACTTAAGTATTATCAAATGTTACATCGTTTAATTGATTAATATTTTAAATGTTTACTTAATTTAAGCACTTAATGCTGATGTAGTAATCCTTCGGGTCGCAGAACACTTGGACTGCTTCCTCGTTTAAGTTGTAATTCTTCAGTTATTAAGGGCTACTGCCATAATTTTACTTTATTCAATTTATTCATTATTAAATGGACCAGACTTAACAATAAGTTAAGCAATCTCAGAAGACCCGTGTGGGGGCAGAGATTAAGTAACCTCTTCCAATCTGGGAGTTTAAGTAAATAACCTCTCTGTCTAAAGTCCTTTATATGTTGTATTTTTATTATTTTTTTTTTGATATTTTTATTTAGTTCTATGAATTATACTTAATTATAAAATTTCATGGTTTAATAATTTTCTTTTGGGTAGTTTGGTCTTAACCAAAAGTTAAGCAGATATCGCCTTCCAATTTGGAGAGGGTTATAAGATTATAAAGATTATAAGTTTACTGTTTTTATAATATATGAAGTAGTATAGGTACGGTGATGCACAATATTTAAGTTAACTATTATATTATATTTTTTTTATGTAAGGTGGAAATTAATGTTTTGCGCAAGCGTCATGCCTGGTACCAAGCTAACGACGAACCGTTCCATACTTTGATACATTTATTAATTTTTTTGGGTTATGCATATACATACACTGTGTAAGTTTTTCCTTTTAATTTCCTCCAACTTTTTTTTTATTATCTAAGCCATCAGGTAATTAGTTTGTATATTTACTAAATATTTTTTTTTTCTTTATAAAGGAACATAAGTTGAGGTTTGTCTTTTATTTCTTTCCTCATTTACTGGGTTTTTGGGGAAATAGGATCATAGTTTGGCCACTATATAGACCCAGTTGGCGCCTATTTATTTGTCTACTATTTCCGGAATTTTTGTAAGCTATCCACCCCCTAGCTGCTGTCTGAGCGACGTCGAAGGCCCGAAGGTTGACACCGGAACAACCGAAACTTGTGTAACCGTAGTAGACAACATTTTTAATTGTAGTTAATACTTTAATAATTTTTTTTTAAGTTTAAAAATTTTGGTGGAATCACCAAGTTCATTTCGTAGGTTACAGTAGAGCAAGGTTTAATAACAAGGAGGTTAGATCACTTGGAAATTAATTGATATTTTTTTTTTGTGTTTTCTTTTGTGACATTTAGTTTAAAATGATATTGGATAGCTAATAGAAATAAGTTTTGGGTAAAATTTTTGAAAAACTTTATTAATAATAGAACAAAACCTTTTAATACCTGTTATGTTTTTTTTGTGTGTAAATAATTTGAAATATAGGTTGTTCGTGTGTTGTATCCACTGAACTCTCCTTGGGAATATACAGGGTGGTTCTAAATTCATACGACAAAATTCAGGAGGTGATTGCTCGTATGAAATTAAGATGGGTCTTTCTTATAACAAAATTTCCTCAACCCACCCCTTTCCGAGATATTACACTTAAAAGGTGGTGACTAAAATTGAGTATTTATTGTTTTTCTAAAATTTCAGTAAAGCTAGAAACTTGAAATACTGTAATTTTCGTGGCACTCACAAAGGACTAACCACAGGTATTTTTTCAATATTCCTGTTACATTATAGGGGGGTGAAATTAGCAACCCTTACTTTATTTCATATCAAAACCTTTTGAGATGAAGTTTTATGAAATAAAATTATAACTTGAAATCCTTGTTTTATTTAAAAAAAAATTTATTTTTAAATTTTTTTCCCAAAACCAATAGCTTCAGAAAAAAAAAATAAACAGTATAATTTATAATTTTTTTAAATAAATTAAGTGAAAAACAGTAAAGATGTAAAAATGCTGGAAATGACCACCTCCACCTTGTTTTTAATTACAAAGTTTTAGAATAGTAGGCTGCTGTCACTTCGACAACTCAATTTTAGTCACCACCTTTTAAGGGTGATATCTCGGAAACGCGTGGGCTGAGGAAATGTTGTTATAGGAAAGACCCTTTGTAATGTCATACGAACAATCACCTCCTGAATTTTGTCGCATGAATTTAGAAACACCTTGTAGTTTACTTGTTTATGTCTCATGCTCAAATAATTGGTTTTTAAATAATTTTATTTTCTGAGAGAGATCAACATGTCTTTTCTCTAAAATTTAGGGGAAAGTGGCGCTTACGGGAAATTTGTAAATCTAATTGAATTTTGAATTTATAAAAATAAAATAATTTGTGTTGAAACTTATATTTGGGTTTTAATTAGAGCTAGTCTGGGTAAAAGAAGGTAAAAAGGAAATATTTAAAAACAATTAAACAAAAATAACTATCGATATAGCAAACTACCACAATATAGAACTTTCCATCATCAACACCCTATGTGCAATCTACCTCAACAAAAGAGAGATGTTCTGGACAGGATTTAAATATTTGTATTATATTATCTTATTTTAAAAGATGAAAAATTATGAGAAAAAGGTTTACTCTAGTTGATAGCATGATTGATGTATGATAAGAGTAATAGTGCTTTATCGGTGGCTAGCTCCTTATAAGCAAATGTTCTTAAAAATAACGTAACAAAATGTGATGGTTGTTTAAGGTTGAGTTCAAACAACAAGGGCAAAGCATGTAGGGTGTCCTATTTTTAAAATATTTATTATTGTAAAGATTAAAGTGAAAATGAAAATTTCATTTTAAGTGTGTTAGAAATATCTGATATGTCCTGTCTTATATTTAAATAAAATTTGTCGAGAGGTTCTGCTACCAAGTCATGATCTGGACTCTAAAGAGGAAATTTTCGAATACAGGGTATTTGTGTTGTTTATACTTTTCTTAAAATATATTACCTTTCAGCAAATAAATCACATATATTTTGAAGCTTAGAGGTACACATAATTAAGTAGTATTACGTTTCCCAAAAATCAATTTATTCAGTACAGGGTTTTGAATTAATCCTTAAAAAAATAATTAAATGTTGTTGTTCTTTCTACATAAACCTGTAAAAGAAATGTGTATTGTGGAATATTTTGTCGCCAAAATTAGTCAAATTTTAACAAAAAACTACCGTCATTATTGTAAGTATGTACTAATGTATTACTAAAACATATAGTAAACGTGTGTATGCAACAGAAATTCAATCTAGCTCGTAAGTTTGAAAGTATACATTCCGAAAATTTGGGTAAATGTCAACTATATCAAAAACTAGTCATAGGATTGAGTTGGGCCCATAGACAATTTTGGTTAGTGACGGGTCCTTTCTACAAAGTTCATATAAAAAAAGAGAACAAATAACTATAAATGTTAAAGTTAATAAAGTTAAGTGGAAAAATAATAAAATGAATTCAAACACGACAATATTCCCGATGGAAACTGCTCTCGTTACTGCCGAGGCCAGATTATTACATTTCACTAATAAATATGAAAGACAACATGTAGAAGTACGAATCACTCTGTATAGATGAACAAAGTCAGCAGCATAAAGTTACGTACAATGTTTATAAATAACTTTTGTTATCATCCTCTATAATAACGAGATACAGGAGTTTCTTTTAAATGTGTGGGAAAAGATGCTTTTTGAAAATACAAATCTTTTCAGCGAAAAAGTGACATACATTTAAATTTAGTATAGTTACATTATAACAAATATAAAGCCTTTTTTAATATAAAGCCATTTGTAATACATACAGGGTAGGGCATCCTTTACGCGTCGGTCCAAAATACAAAATGTATTTTTTTTTTAATTAATTTTTTACGAGGAGCTATAATTCAAAAATATTTTATTAATATTTAAAAATTCTAAACATTACAACCGTTTTAATTACTTAGTACAATATAAAATCAATATAAGAAGAAAGTAATAGGTAGAAGGCATTTCTCATGCAAGCTAGAAGGCAGAATTTTTGTAAGAATCCATTAGCAAAAGAATTTCCAATTAATACAAAAGGTTTTCAACAAAAAACAACCTGTGTATTGTTACATTTACTATGATAAACTCGGAACGGACAGATAATTATTAAGAGAAGTCATAATAAAAACAAATGTTTTCCTTACCGATATCTCTTATTTGATATGTCGTACTTCTAAACTTCTAAACAAATATGCAATAAATAAATCAAATCCTAATAAAGAAATTCCGAATAAGAAAATTAAAACAGTTGTAAAGTTTGAAAAGAATAAATTGGCAAGAAATAGTAAGCAGTTTATAATAAAAACTAGTTTTTATATTTGCTATTTGTAAAGGTGCGTACACATCTGAGCATTCGGGCCGTATGAGCATTCGGATGTGGTACTTGTTCGCCACGCTTGTGGCCACGCTTGTTCGCTTGTTCGCCACGCTACGCTTAGTCGTCCACATCTGAACGCACATTCACGCTTGCCTCGCGTATTCATACAAATTACCAAGTTCGGTTTTGTTTATATTTAGATAAACAAATATGGCCTTTAGGAGACCGCTACAAATGAAATAACTTACCGAATAAAATGTGGGCTTTCATCAGGATCTCTTTATCGGATTCACACTTCGCTTATTTATTACAAATATAGTTCATTACACCACCAGTTCGATATTTTCAACATTAATTTACACAATTTAAGTTATCAAATATAAATTATTATTTTTAACGTTTGCATGGTGCTACTTACTTTTTGTGCCTAAGCACCGAGGTGGGATTTATATTAATCCAATGTTGGATGCCGACTAACAACAGTGAAGAAGGGGGTGAGTCGTAGAAAAAGTTATGTTCTTTATCATAAAAATAAGTGCTTAACCAGATGTTTATAAAATCAAACAGCCAATTAGCAAGTGGGATAAATAAAAAGTAAAGTTCAATATATACCCAAAGTTTAATAATTATAAATAATTTATCGTGTTGACATGGGGGGCCAACTTCGTTACCACTTCAAAATTTAACAAATTAATATCAACTAAATCACTTAGTACATTACTAATAGATTCCCCAACTAATAACCATAATCCAGTATCTCTGGGAGTAATATTTACAAATAATACGCTATATTATGTTTAAAATAGTTAAATGAGACTAAGGGTAATCGTAAAGATGTAACACATGAGGTATTTTAGCAAATTAACAAATAATATAGTACTATTTACGGACGCTAGGGGTAAAAACAAGTAAAACTCTGTTACTTATTAAAAATATTAACTATCCATAAGTAATATACCACACGAAGAGCTCTTGGTGACGTATTTCAGGTTTAATAAAATGTACTATAAACTATACACCCCTAAACCTCGTTTACATTAGGTTTAGGTGTATAGGTGTATAGGTGTAAATGTGTATAGGTGTATAGGTGTATAGGTGTATAGGTGTATAGGTGTATAGGTGTATATGTGTATAGGTGTATAGGTGTATAGGTGTATAGGTGTATAGGTGTATAGGTGTATAGGTGTATAGGTGTATAGTCTGAAAAAGAAAATGCGTTCGTTAATTTACAAATTTTATCAATGCCGCCATATACTTACCTTAGATAAAATGAAGATAATTTATTTTGCTCTTGTAGAATCATTGCTAAATTATGGAATAATTGGTTGGGGTGGTTTAAGAAAAAAATTTATGAAACCTATAGAGATAGTTCAAAAAAAATTTTTAAAAATAATGTCTTTTAAACCACAACGGTTTAGTTCTAACCAATTATTTCACGATATGCAAATTTTAGATATAAGAAGATTATTTGTCAAAACATCTCTGACTTTTGCAATAAAACATAATATTGTTACATCCACAATAATTGATCACAATTATTTGACAAGATCAAATCTAGCAAATAATGTTTACTTACCTAGAGTGAATAAAGTCTTAGGTCAAAGATGTCACACTTATGTTATACCAAGATTATATAATAAGCTACCGCAAGAGCTGAGACAGATTAAAGACTTTAGAAGAGTAAAACACAAGTTAAAACAATTGATCCTTCATGAAAATTTTGATGATATAATAGAATAAAAAAAAAAAAAAGAAAAATTTATTTATTAAAAATATAGAATCAACACTCTCTCTCTCTCTCTCTCAACAAATGTTTATCTATTTGTCTTTTTTTTTACTGTTTTTACTGTTTTTACTATTTTTACTATTTTTACTATTTTTACTATTTTTACTATTTTTACTATTTTTACTTTTTTTTACTTTTTTTTACTTTCTTACTTTTCTTACGTTTCTTACTTTTTACTATATTAGATTAGTTTTTAAGCTATAAATGTACTTACCTTTTAATATGTTTTTTAACAGTACTCTTTTTGTTTACATTTTTTACATGTGTTAAGAAATATTGCTAAGATTAAATTATAAAAATTATTTTAATAAACGACTATACCATAGACAGGCCTGATGGGCCTAAATGGATTACCTTGTTTATTACTTGAGTTCATAAATTTAATCTATTTTTTCTTTGTAATTTTATAACTTTATTTTGTAATAAACAATTTATTATTATTATTATTATTATTATTATAGGTGTATAGGTGTATAGGTGTATAGGTGTATAGGTGTATAGGTGTATAGGTGTATAGGTGTATAGGTGTATAGGTGTATAGGTGTATAGGTGTATAGGTGTATAGGTGTATAGGTGTATAGGTGTATAGGTGTATAGGTGTATAGGTGTATAGGTGTATAGGTGTATAGGTGTATAGGTGTATAGGTGTATAGGTGTATAGGTGTATAGGTGTATAGGTGTATAGGTGTATAGGTGTATAGGTGTATAGGTGTATAGGTGTATAGGTGTATAGGTGTATAGGTGTATAGGTGTATAGGTGTATAGGTGTATAGGTGTATAGGTGTATAGGTGTATAGGTGTATAGGTGTATAGGTGTATAGGTGTATAGGTGTATAGGTGTATAGGTGTATAGGTGTATAGGTGTATAGGTGTATAGGTGTATAGGTGTATAGGTGTATAGGTGTATAGGTGTATAGGTGTATAGGTGTATAGGTGTATAGGTGTATAGGTGTATAGGTGTATAGGTGTATAGGTGTATAGGTGTATAGGTGTATAGGTGTATAGGTGTATAGGTGTATAGGTGTATAGGTGTATAGGTGTATAGGTGTATAGGTGTATAGGTGTATAGGTGTATAGGTGTATAGGTGTATAGGTGTATAGGTGTATAGGTGTATAGGTGTATAGGTGTATAGGTGTATAGGTGTATAGGTGTATAGGTGTATAGGTGTATATGTGTATAGGTGTATAGGTGTATAGGTGTATAGGTGTATAGGTGTATAGGTGTATAGGTGTATGGGTGTATGGATGTATAGGTGTATATGTGAGGGTTGCCACCTTTTTGTAAAATAATAAAGGACCATGATGCTAAGATCCCGGTATGCAAATGGTCCTCATCCTTCTACTAAAATTCAAAAAAAAACAAGCCTTATTTGTGTACAAACCAGGTCCCTTTCAAAGAGTAAAACAGGCCATATTCCGTAAAAAGGAGATTTTAAGCTTTAAAAAGTCGCAAGGACATTTTGCTTGGTGCATAGGTTGTATAGGTGTATTGTATATAGGTGTAAATGTGTATAGGTAAGTATATAGGCGTATAGACGTATAGGCGCATGTCTGTATAGTTGTAGGTAAAGGATAGTGGAGGAGAGTTTGTAAGAGCAGATATATTTATAGAACATATATGTTAATGACACGGCGATGGCCAAGAGGCAAAAGATTTTTGTAGAAATTGTCGTCTGTTTATTAATATACTTGTTATCTACCCTTTTTATGTCAATATATATTTTTTAAATTCGTTTTTAGTATAATTATTTTCTGATGTTAATAAGAACATTTTTGATGTACCTTAGACTTTGAAATTAATTTCTGTGTACTTAAAGATCTTTAAAAGCGTGTTTACAACAATATCTACTTTATGACAAACAATTATTTTTTTTTGATAAATTTAGGTACTTATGTTTTTAGTTATCAGCTAATTGTCCTTCTATTTTATAAATATGCTCATTTGATAAATAACAGCTCCTAACCTAAATTTTATTGAGCAAAAAAACAACAAGTACAATTTTACATAGGTAATTCAAAGTTTTATTTTTATCTTCCTATATCTTTCTAAATTCGTGACTAGTGCTTCATCTAGTGACAACTACAAAATCTGTAGACATTTTCTAACAGTATGGTTAATAAAATTATTTTCTGTTTGATATACAGGATGTTTCGTAAGTTAAGTCTTTTTTTTAATAGGGTATAGAATTTCATGAAACAAAAAATTCACGTAATTCAAGTAATTTTCTAAAAAAGTGTTATTAAGTAATTTTACTATATACAGTAATCGATGGGATTTTTAATCTATCAAAAAGTAATTAAAAGGGATTTATTTGTTTCGCGGTAATTTTAAACGTTTATTATTTCAATTGAAAAACTTTATTTGTGAATACGACTTACGTGTTTACAAGCGTATATATGCCAATTAGTATTGTGAAGGTATAAAAATAAGTAATTTCTTTTACTTAAAAGTGAGGAATAAATAGTGTTTTTTAATAAATAAAAGTTCTGGTCCTTACCAAATATTCTTAGAAGTTTTATCAAATAATACGTATTTCCCAATTCTAGCTAAAACTTTTGTTTGTTCGAAAATAAGCTCCATGTTTTTAATAAAAGCAATTGATTAATTTTTATCTACACTACCCAATAACGAATTAGTTGATATTTATGTAATTAGTGTACCGGGAATAACATGGATATGAGGCTGCTTTATCTAGGAACAGGCCGAATTTTCTAGAAGACAAAAAACAGGAAAAATTTAAGGAGTTATTATTTCTGGTTTACCTCTATCCAAATAAATTCATATTAAAACTAATGACTTATCTTTTGAAACAATCTGTATCTATACTGTGGTAGGTACATCTGGGAACGCATCCAAAGATTAACAGTTAAGGACGAGTTAAAATCTTCTGTGATAATAATTTTAATGATTTGCAAAATTTCAATATTTCAATAACAACTTACCTACTATTTATTATATTTAGCAATACATCTTCAGTTTTGGACTATTGTTAGTAGTAGAACAAAATTTTCACTTTGTATTATACACGTATATAATTTAATGATATATTTTGTTCGTACATTAAAAAATCCTTACTGATGTTACACAAAAACGTTTTACAAAACAAGATTATTTGATAATTACAACATTAACAAAACAATATATTTTCAATATTCTATTTGGTTGTTTTAGAATTCCTCCATACCGAGATCTTCATTAGAATAATTACTTCTTCTCTTACTTTTTCTTTCATTTCTCTTTTCGTTGCTTGCTCTACTACTCTCTTTTTCTTTTTAACCGACTTCACAAAAGGAGGAGGTTATCAATTCGTCGCGAGATTTTTTTTTATGTATGTTCAGCGTTTATTCTTTAACACGGTGTCCGATTTCAATGATTCTTTTTTTGTTAAAAAGGGGGTACTTCAGGGGTGGTCCCATATAAATTTAGTCAAAATCTAATAATTGGGTTTATGAGAAAATCTTTAAACTCTTCATTTTTTATGTATGTTTAGCGATAATGCTTTACCACCTTGTCCGATTTATATGATTCTTTTTTTGTTAGTAAGGGGGTATCTCAGGGGTGGTCCCATATAAATTTGGTTAAGATGTGGTGATGGCATCTGCACGTTTTTGAAGTCGGTTTTTTTTTAATTTTTAATTTCTAATACTTGTTATGGCATATACATTGAATGTAGACGTTGTAGAGATCGTGTAATAAGTGGCAGTTTTTACTCTGGCCACTCGATTTATGTTGTCGTTTCCTTGGTAAACCTCAACTAGTCCACTCAATAACCAAGTTTTTTTTCGTAATATCATTTCTGACCAACACTACGTCACCTTTAGAGACTGAGTTAACCTTTGACTAACGTTTACCAGTTTTGCGAAATATTCGCTTTTAAATCTTTTAAATAAATATTCTTTTAAAAACATTTACATATAAAGAAATGTATCCTTCAAAATTTGAGATTTAATAAGGTCTAAATCAACAGTATCAGTGAGCTACATTAAAGTACTTCACAATAAGTAGCTTCATAAAGTACTTATAAGTATCTGAGTGTGAGAACTGATATGAATAATATGAGTATGACTATTTTAAATAATGTTTGTTAATGACTCAAGATTAGATTTATAGAAACTGGTAATTCAGTAAGTATTAAACAAAAACGAGTTGTATATGGATCGTCTTCAGTTTTTGACATTTAGTTTGTCCAATTTTGTAACCTAAAAAATATATATTTTTTTAAATTTGGTGTCATCGGCGTCAACTACTACGGCCATTAGCCTCCTAAAAAATATTATAAAAATGCCTTTTATTCTTGAATTATTCGCTGGTTCATTCTAATTTAAATGAATACCACGGCATAAAAAACAATCGGCAGGCTCACTTGCCGCTGATCGCATACAAATATTATACTAAGAAAATTTGACCTTGGCGACGCCATTCGGGGGTCTTAGTCAGTGCCGGATTAAAACGTATTTAAACATTTTGTAATAAAATAAGGTACTGATAGGCAGAGTCGTAATAAAACAAAAAAGTAAAAATTTACATTAAATATATTTTAATTTAACTTATAAGAACAGCATTAAGAAAGACAATAAGCTCTACAGATTGCGCCAAATAATTAGCTAGTTTTTATTGATGGTCTTAAAATTTCTATTAATATTTTTTAAAGTGTAATATATGCGTAGCCTTAAATTTAACTTAATAACATATATTTCTGGAAAATGGGGACAAGGAGCGTCAGATGTTATCTCGGAATTAATTAAATCTAAAAAAAATTACAAACGCCTGATTTAGTGATAAATAATTCAAAATTTTGTTGAAATATTTTTCAATTTTTGTTATTAAACATACAAAACTATTATTTGACATATTTAAATATTGGGTACATACGTCGCAACTGTGAATTTTAAGACGTTTTTATTAAAAATCCGCATATATAATAAAAAAAATTTAAAAAATATTAATATTTTGTGCATGCCATTCATTGATATGCTTGTTTATGTTTACATTTTTTTAATATTCATCTCATGAGCGTTAAAAATTGCAAATAAAAATGTAAAATTTTATGTTATATAATTTTAGAAGAATATTTATTTGTTACAGCAATAAACATAATATTATGCATTTTTCGAATAAACAACTATTTTAATTAACATAAAACAAACAAAATTTTTCTTTAATCGTGTGAAATAAAACAAGAGTTAATAATACTCTTCCTAATTCACCCCCTTACGAGTGAATTTTAACCCCAAAAGCTGATCTTATGCGGGGAGAGGGACGGCTATTATTATTATTATTATTATTATTATAGAATCTTTAGGAAACCGAAAAAAACTTTTAATACAGTTTATTCGTTTGTTCATATAAATTTTTGCTGCACAACTTTGCCCAGACATAGTAAAACACGTTAAAGTTAACAAATTATCACTGGAAAACAACTACTATATAAAAAGTGTCAAAAATATCTATAATTCTAAAAAAATAGCGATAACTACATAATACACACATCACAATCACAAAATCTAAGATCACAAACAAAATCAATTTAAGACACGCTACTGATTCCGAGCTGCTGTAACTTGTTTGTTTTTATCGATATAAATCTAACTTAATAACATATATTTCTGGAAAATGGGGACAAGGAGCGTCAGATGTTATCTCGGAATTAATTAAATCTAAAAAAAATTACAAACGCCGGATTTAGTGATAAATAATTCAAAATTTTGTTGAAATATTTTTCAATTTTTGTTATTAAACATACAAAACTATTATTTGACATTTTTAAATATTGGGTACATACGTCGCAACTGTGAATTTTAAGACGTTTTTATTAAAAATCCGCATATATAATAAAAAAAATTTAAAAAATATTAATATTTTTTGCATGCCATTCATTGATATGCTTGTTTATGTTTACATTTTTTTAATATTCATCTCATGAGCGTTAAAAATTGCAAATAAAAATGTAAAATTTTATGTTATATAATTTTAGAGGAATCTTTATTTGTTACAGCAATAAACATAATATTATGCATTTTACGAATAAACAACTATTTTAATTAACATAAAACAAACAAAATTTTTCTTTAATCGTGCGAAATAAAACAAGAGTTAATAATACTCTTCCTAATTCACCCCCTTACGAGTGAATTTTAACCCCAAAAGCTGATCTTATGCGGGGAGAGGGACGGCTATTATTATTATAGAATCTTAAGGAAACCGAAAAAAACTTTTAATACAGTTTATTCGTTTGTTCATATAAATTTTTGCTGCACAACTTTGCCCAGACATAGTAAAACACGTAAAAGTTAACAAATTATCACTGAAAAACAACTACTATATAAAAAGTGTCAAAAATATCTATAATTCTAAAAAAATAGCGATAACTACATAATACACACATCACAATCACAAAATCTAAGATCACAAACAAAATCAATTTAAGACACGCTACTGATTCCGAGCTGCTGTAACTTGTTTGTTTTTATCGATATAAACGACGACAGTGACGCCACTGGCTTGATTGAGAGGTTGGACCCCGAAATAGCGGTGTGCGCTTAGATGTGCGCGTAGGTTGCCGCCAAGACAAGTTAGCCTGCCGATTGTTTCTCATGCCGTGTAAATACTGTACAAACTTAAATATATTCCATAGCTCCCTTTAAGCAAAAGATGTACTATGTACAAATATATAATTCTCCATGGTTAACGAGCTACAAGCGTTCAAAGATTAAACGATAATAATGTAGCATGCCATATATTCTAAAAGTTTGGTTTTTTGTGTATCAACAATTTTATTATAAACGTCAGTTTATTAGTCAGTCCTACCCTTGTCAACTACGTTTTATGTTTGTAGTAAATGTAAATTTACAAGCCAGTGGTGTTTTTGGATTAAGAATATGGCGACATAGTGTACATTTATGAATTTTGTAGCTCCGTAGCCATGGAGAATTGAATATTTGTTCATGAGACGTTTTTTGACTTGAAATGAACTTAGAAATTATGCTATTTAAGTTTCTCCAGTACGTTATGCAAAACTGCGTATATATTGTTACCCTGGTTTTTGGCATCACAATTTATTTCAACTGAACTTTTACAATGTCAATGCAACTATAACTTTAACGTGTAACGTTTATCATAAAACTGAACTCTGACGTCAGATCGTCGACTTATATAGCTTGCCCCAACCTTCTAGAACCTTCTTGAACAATCCGGACTTTTCTTTGACAAGGAATGACATTTAGAGAGATTTCTGGACTATTCTATCTTCTTCTACTTGTACTTTTACTTAGACGACCACAGCACACTGTAGGGCGATAAGTTACATTCCATTTCTTTTTCTATCTGTACGTTTGCTATAATAGCTGCAGGCTACTGCAGGGTGCTGCGTAACATTGCTCCCTCCTTTCTATTTGTTCGTCTCGAATAACTTAATTACTAAGACCTAGTTGGAACTAATGGGGTGGATCCGGACCATAGTATGGAGCTATCTTTTCAATGTGAACTACGTTGGATTTACTTCCGCTGACAGTTGAATGCAACATATCAGGTCGTTGATTTTCCTTAAGGACAGAGTAGGGTCCTTCCCAGTTCCGTTGCGATTTCTGACGAAGTCTTCCTCGCTGCTTGGGATTGCACAGCCATACCTTGTCGCCCCTCTCAAAATGTGTATCTGTGGCACGCCTATCGATTCTAGCTTCTGCTTTATTGGTGTGGGCTTTCAGTCGTTCCCGAACGAATCCATAGATCTTTGTCCTGCCATTGCATACATCACATTTTTTACACCAATCCACTACATCCCGTCGGCAATTGACTCAATAAAATATTTCCCGAACTCGTGCCAGTGTCCTTTTAGTACCAAAGTATCCTCATGAACAGCTGCTATGAAGCTCTTCCAATACATTTCTCACCTGTGACCTCGGCAGTATCACTTGGCGGACTACATGTACTCCATCTGGGCTCTCCCACTTCCGGTGCAATAGGCCATCGTGAAGATACAGGGAATCCCACTGGGTCCAGTAGCCTTTAATAGTTCTACTGTATTTGGCTATCTCTTGCCAAGTAGGTGTGACTTTATTTTTGAGCCATTCTCGGACAACCTGTAAGTCATTATCTTTCTTCTGTCCCTGTCCTAGACTTTCAAGGGTGATTTCTTCTACGTCGCCCTCTGGCTTGATAGTGGTTGCCCTAAGAGTAACTTTATCAACCGGTTCTTCTCGTTCTTCGAGCCTTTTACCATACCAGCATTATTCCTCTAAACGGGGTTGCCCAAAGAGAATGTCTGCGTTTCTATGGTGGCCTCTTCGATGCTTTACTTTCTGGTTATTGGTAGAAATCCAGCTCAGGGTAGGTGATTGGCTTCTTCGGGACGCATAGCTGCTGTAATTAATTCTTGTTGGTCTTAGTGGATGGGCTTGGAAAGATTGATCTATATGATTTTCCGGTCTCATTCGCTGATTCTCGATTTATAGAATGAGTCATGCTTCTACAGGTTCTTTGAAGATGCCAAATTCTTCCTCAATTAAATAAAGCATCTCCTGCTTCCATTTTAGCTGTTACGTTGCCTATTTCGTAAGATATTTAAGAATTGAGGAATAGCATTAGTATTGGCCTCCTCACTTTCCTGGGATTTAATTTTCCTTACTTTTACGCGAGAAGATCTGGATAAGAGTTTTACCGCTTCATATTCCTGGGCTGCAATCAGTTTCTCCCTCAACGTCTTGTGATGTTGTAGACGTAGGACTTGCTGCATTTCCGCATCTTGTAATCCATCAATGAATGCCTCTATTCCGATATGTTCTTGGAAATCTTTGGACGCCTGTGGATAGGCCAGATGAATCAATCTTCTTATGTCGGCCCCCGAATTCCTGTAAACTCTCATTATGTTTCTGACTACGAATTTTTAGCTGGCTTTGAAATATCCGTTACAAATGCTGCTGGCCATATATTGTCTCCAAAGCTTGGACGAGAGATGTGTAACTGGGTTCCTCTTGAGGAAGTAACTGTAAAACGGTTGCTGCCTGACCTCGCATTGACACTATCAATGAAGCCGCCATCTCTTTCTCGGTCCAGCCATTGGCTCTAACTGAAGCTTCAAATTGGAGTCAATATGTTTCCCATGTTGTCTGACCGTCAAACGTGGGTGGCTTAAGGGTCTTGCTAGTATAGTTTTGTGAAACTGGGATTCGAATGTTGCTTGGTTCGGTTATGGATGAAGATGAGGTAGGGTTTCCAGTTTCTCTGTTGCTTATCGAAGATTGGCTACGAATTCTTTTAGAACCTTCTTGAACAATCTGGACTTTTCTTTGACAAGGAATGACATTTAGAGAGATTTCTGGACTATTCTATCTTCTTTTACTTGTACTTTTACTTATGACGACCACAGAACACTGTAGGGCGATAAGTAACATTCCATTTCTTTTTCTATCTGTACGTTTCCTATAATAGTCGCAGGCTACTGCAGGGTGCTGCGTAACAATATGTATTTGCATTTACGATAATGTAAATAATAATTGTAACTTTGTATAACCCAAAATTCAATTAACGCATATAAATGAATTCATAGTATTTACATTTTTGGACAGTCAACACAAAACACTAACTTACCAAATAACCCTTTGTAATCGCAACACATACTACACCTATGATGCATTGTAGAATCTGTCTGGTATGACATAAAATGTAAAATAATAATAGTAAGTAGTGACAGTGTAGTTCTTTAAAATAGAATGCACAATACAAGCATAAAGTTTGCTTGGGCATGTGCGCGCGTCGGTACTCGTAATCGTTATTCATCAGATGTAGGAATCAGAAGTACTGAGTACTCTAAAACGTAAAGTAATTGAAATTTTTCGAGTACTGAGTCCGATCAGGTCTAAAGCACTCACGAGTACTAATTTGTAGTACTACCCAGCTCTGGCTGGCTCACCCTGTAGTGGTTTTATTAACTTAAACGGAGTTAAAATTTTCCAATTATTAGTAATAGCACGAGATTTGGACTTTTTAGTATGGTTTATTTTATTATTGACAACATATTTTATTTTTACATTAAAAAAAATATTGGGGTTACCCAAAAACCTTTTACAAAATATGGTAATTTGTTAATTGCATCATTAACCCTTTTATCTATAAACTGGTGAAACATTTGCTTCTTTATTTCTATTAAAAATACTTACCTTAATCCAGTTAAACACCTAGCATTATAATTAGTATAAACCAGGCTCATGGGACACTTGAAATATTTCTACCCTGAAATTGCAATTTCGAAAAACTTGTTATATTTTCAGTACTAAAAAATGGCGACCGCAATGGTTTTACCAAAATTATATTCCAACAGCAACAACCTTACAGTATTAACTACTAGTGTTATTCTAAAGAAATCCCAGCACTTGATAGAGTGGAAAGATAAGCCGTCAATTTTGGAATTTGGCTTCGCAGACGGGACCAACTCCCAAAAGTCTCTACATCCACTGTTGCCGGCCGATTATAACGAATTTATTGGGGTCGATATATCGAAACCCATGGTGGAATATGCAAAAAAACACGTAGTCATGTCTAGAAGTGAGTTTGTTCAACTGGACATTGCCACTAAAAATCTACCAAAACAGTTCCAGAATAGATTTGATCACGTTTTCAGCTTTTACACTTTAAAAATGAACGTAGCCAGGTAAGAATTCCATTTTTTATTTAATTTTGTTTTCGTAATATTTAATAGTTTGCCCTATATATCTTTTTATTCGTTACAAAAATAGGTTGGTAATAATTTCTTTATATATTTTTTACAGACAAGCTTTTAAAAACGTATATACAATGCTTAAACCCCAAGGAGAAACTTTCCAAGTGTTTTTTAAAGTTTTACCTGTAGAGGACGCTTTCGATGCGTTAGCTAAACACCCAAAATGGGGAAAATATGGCCATGAAATGATGGTGACCACTGTGCCTAATTCAAATCCTAGTGAAGTTTTCGAAGATGCTGTTAAAGAAGCTGGTTTTAAGAATATCAGTTTCAAAGAGGAGGATATTACTTATAAATTTGCCAATGAACAGGCTTGGAAAGGTATGTATCTGTAACGACAAGAGGGGGATTTTCTTTACAACATTTGCTTTACTCATTATATCTATTAGGCATCTTTCTAAATCGGTAAAACCACACTAAGTTTGTCACCCCACAGACTTAATTTAGTTAACAACGTCGCTAAGAAGTGCTTCCCTTATGTTATGTTGGGGATAAGGAATTACACTGCGACTATGAAGACTAGAGGCCACATTAGGTAAATCTCCCCCTTCTATTTGATATGCTCCTTGGATTCTGGAGTGCTGCAAATTCAGTCAGAATGTGAATAGAGGTTTCGTCCTCCTCACAAAATCTGCACCCACTATCTTCTACTACTCTCAGTTTACTAAGGTTTCCTTTAAGTCGGCAATGCATGTTACAATGTGTAATATGTTCTTGCTCAGGCAGATACAGGCTTCCGATCATTTCTGGTTATATTTACCCAGACGTATCTTAGCCTGTATTAGCCTTAAGAGATTGTTCCAATATTGGTTCTTCTATTGCCCAATTCTTTTTTAATCTCTCCTAATATTGTGTTAAGGCTGATACCGCAGAACGGCTCAGGTCCCATAAAGGGTGTTAGAGCCTCTTTCCTTGCGAGGCTATTTGCAATCTCGTTACCCTGTACCGCGATATGTCATGGGACTCAAGTGAAAGTAACTCTATTTTCCTCGTCTAGCTTATTCAATTATTGCCTCCTTTATGTTGACCGGTATTTGCCAATGTTGAGGTTTGCAGTGGCGAAAATAAATTTTTTATTAAAGAACAAAAACTATTTGATAATTTCAATATTAATTAAGCTTGACAAATTGTATCTTCAACAACTTAAAAAACAAAATTGTCCATATAAAGGGTGATCAGGCGATTCATCCTAATACCCCAACTCGACTGCTCATTCTGGAGCTGGAGTAAGTCCCAAACTTATTCGAAACTAAGAGGAATTTCAATTATTCATTCAGGTATATCGGATCACTTTGGTATATACTGTAAATTAAGAATGCGCGATGAACAACAAGTGCCTAAATATTGTACATATAGGAGTTTTAAGAATGTAGATCAAGATATTTGGCAAAGAGATTTATTCAATACATCTTTTTTTAGAATTTTCGATCAAGAAAATATAGATGAAAAAGTTTCCTATTTAGTTAATTCTCTAAATAATTTATTCGATAGGTACATACCTACAGTTACATCAAGAATAACAAAACCTAAAGCTCCGTGGATAACAGATGTAATAAGAATTATGATGGGTGAGCGAGATAAGGCCATAGCGAAATTTAAAAAATCAAAAAGTCAGCGACACCTGGATTTTTACAGGCAAATGCGTAATGTAACCAATCAAGCAATTAAAAGGGAGAAAAAAGCTTACTTTACTTACCAACTTAATAATAGCTCAACAAAAGAAATTTGGAAAACACTTAAATCAAACAAATTAATTCCTGAAAAAAGTAATAATATACCACAAAATCTAAAAAATCCTCAGCAACTAAATAACTTTTTCGTAGAATCTATTCCAGATAGTCAGCCATTAGTCAATATATTAAATTTTTATAAGAATAATAAGCGACTAAATGCAGATTTCGTATTTAAAGAAATTAATGATCTTTTTACTTTTAAAACCATTTGCGATATAAAAACGAATGCTAAAGGTTGTGATGGAATAGATATTAAACTTATTAAGCTTTGCTGTCCCTACATACTGCCATACATATTACTCATATAGTCAATTTTTGTATCACTGAGAATGTATTTCCTACTGTGTGGAGGAGTGCAGTTGTAAATGTTTTGACCAAAAAACGAAACCCTTCGAAAATGAAAGACTTAGAGGAATAAGCATTTTGCCTTCGTTATCGAAGATCCTAGAGCGGGTAATGTATATTCAAATTAGAGACTACCTTTCAACTCATGATTTACTACCTACTATCCAATCTGGATTTCGAAAGGGACATAGTTGTACAACTGCTCTTCTCCACATTGTCGATGATATTATAAAGGCTACTGATGATACTCAGTGTACTCTCTTGGTGTTTTTAGACTTCAGTCGTGCGTTTGATACTTTAAATCATGATTTAATGATAGCTGTTTTACAGTACATATGCTTCTCTCCTCATGCTCTTTTACTAATGAATAATTATTTAAAAGATCGTCAGCAGAGAGTTAGCATCGACGGTTGTGACTCAGAATTTATAAAACTTAGAACTTGAGTTCCACAGGGCTCAATTCTTGGTCCTCTGTTGTTCTCAATGTATACCTCCCACCTACTTAACTCTCTACAGTTTTGTAAAGCTCATTTATACGCAGATGACACACAGCTGTATTATAGTTTCCCTTATGAGATGACTAAAGTTGCATGTAACCGTATCAATTCGGATTTAGAAAAATTTGTGAACGCGGCCACAGATCATTGTTTAATAATAAATCCCACCAAGTCAAAATTAATGTTATTCGGTAGTAAAATATATCGTGAGAGGGCAATACATTATACAAACATACGAATACAGAATGAGCAATTAGTAATTGTAAATGAAGCCAAAAATTTAGGTGTACTAGTAGACTCTGAGCTAAGATTTGAAAAACACGTAAATTATCTGTTACAGCGTGCTTACTCTACACTTAAAATCATTAACTAGATCGCGACTTGTGACCTGTGTCACGTCCTCACGTAAGAAATAGCTGCTATTTTTTAAATCGTTGCATTTTCTTCGAAGCAGTTTTAATGACCGTAATTTTTTTGGCAATCTATGCTCTTTTGTGCAATATTTTTTTAAAAAGATAATAATAAATTTTATTTTAATAAAATAAAGTTTGAAGATTAAAAAACGGTCGATTACTTATTGCCGCCCAGATACATTTTTAAGGATTGTAGATTAAGGTGGCGCAAAAAACAGACTATTTTTTTGAGTCTCCAAAGAGCAGCTCAAAAAATATTTTTTAGAGGTCGCTCAAGATTTTTTTTATATACAAAATTATTGCTTCTGATGTTTTTGAGCGACCTTTAAATTTTAATATCAAGAATTAATTTCAATTTGATATTTTGAGCTAAAAATTTGAGATTGTTTCTTTTTAGGGCACAAAATTCTACCATCATGAGCAAAAAAATTTGAAAAAATCCAATTTTGGCTAATTTTAAAATTTATAAAAATCTTGAGCGACCTATAAAAATTTTTTTTAACTGCCTTTTGGAGGGGATCTTCTAACATATTTTCCCACAAGACTCAAAAAAAATAGTCGTTTTTTTTCGCTGCCCTATTGTAGATGTCCTATTTGTTTTATAAAAATTTTAGCGACTGCGATTATAAGCATATAATATAATAGTTTTCGTTCCGATCGCAGTTCCAGTTCACATCAGATAAATATGAGATGCGACATTTATTTTTAGCAATAGGGCCTAATGAAAACGTGCCTAAATCAAACCCAGCTCCAAAAAGTCGCAGTGATTTTGAAAGAACCGGAGCGGTTCGCTCCAGCGACAGGAAAATAGCGGCGACAAAATCGCTGACAGCGAAATCGCAACACATCTCTAAAATCTCTTGTTCTTTCTCTTTTTAACTATGCAAGCATACTTTATGGTCCACATTTAACATACTGTGTGTCTTGTCCATAAAATAATGACTACAAAAAAGCCATCATATCTTCACAAGGAAATACGGTATCGCACGGACATACATAATCTAAATATTAGACATAAAAATACGATTATGGTGCCAAAATTCAAATCAGAGATGTTTAGGCGTTCCTTTGTATATCAAGTTGCTCACATATATAACTCTGTCCCTCAAAAATTTAGGCATTTAAATGTTTTAAAACTGAAAATAATGTATAAAACACACTTGTTAAATCTAAGAGCCACATAACACATCAAAGTTACAGACCAATTTGTTTGTTGCACTCTTAACAGATACTCTGCCGGTTAAATATTAAATATTTCATTAATTAAAATATTTTTTTTTTTCCTTTTTTAGGGTTAAGTGAAAGAACATTTTTTGCATTCGTAGGAATGCAAAAAATGAACTTCGCCCGAATATATATGTGAACTTTTGATTTGAAATAATAAAGACGATATTATTATTATTATTATTATTATTATCTTCTATTAGTCATAGTAACTAAACTATATCTTAACTTGCTTGAGCAGTAGTAACAACTAATTTCAAGAATTCGCTGGCACAACTTTGTTATATAGATATTTGTTTTCCAAACTTTGTTTAAATCCATTTTTTACCTAGACTCCATGAATTGTTTCATTCCAGGCTCGTGCACATTGCTTTAATCTATACAAGCTTTTCTTTAACTTGCAAACTTTAGCTTCTTCCCCTTTAACTTAGAATCCTACTGGTTGCTCCATATATATTTAAAAATTGTGAATTTAATATATCGTAGATCGCAAATCGAAACCTGAAAGGTCAGAATTATTTGAAATACGTTGTAGAAATAATTTGAAAATTCGGGAACAAATCTCAAAAATCCCCCTACGAATTATTAAGACCATCCCTGTGAGGGGCTGCCCCTGTGCGGATGTGTTGATAGTACGAAATTCACGAATGTGAAGACAGTACGAGATGGCCCCTCCCCACCCCGCCGCAGGAATGGCGAGATGGGATTTGCGGTCCGGAAGAGAAGACAGAAGTGTTTTTTTTTACCTCGATGGAAGATTGTCACGTTTCCCGCAGGTTGTTCTGTGTTAATTTTCAACCTGAATTTGTGGTCAACAGTGAAAAGTGTTTTTTTTGCATTATTAATTGTTAGTAAATGATCCTAGCCGAGTTGCCAAGAGATCGACAAGACTAAATAACATTTAGTCTAATTAATCTGCCATAGTTTTCACCTAGTGCCAAAGTATTAAGGTATTTATGAAATTAACTTTTTGTGCAGTGGTAAATCAAGTACGCCAATCGGACTGTTTAACGGTTACGCGAAACACCCTTGTATAAACTTTATTGGAATTAACTAATTTTTTTTGATTCCCATTTGCTATATTGCTTAACACGTTTGTTTTCTGAAATTTGTTCCACGTTATTTTTATCTTTTGTTTCATTAAAGTTTTATTTTTGACTTAATCGGTATTTGGATTTACTTAAATTTTAAAGAACCCCAATCTTGAGTAAAATTAAGAGTCTCAAGTTCTCACGCACCAGATAGGTGTCCTTTATCCCCGAACCCCAAACATGAAAACAAATACACTTGCAGATTTGAACCCAGACATGTTTGTTCTGTACACAAATGCCCTACCTCTAGACCATTACAACATTGACTGGCGAGTTTCCTAGATGGCAGTTTGATGTGTTAATTTGGGACAAGCGCCGTTTCAGGCCCGTTTTTATATCTTCAAATACCTGTATATAGCATCGGTGTATATGAGAGATGTATTAATGCCTACTAAGCTTATATCTTCGTCTTTGTGAGTTAAGTTTTCAATGTACGTTAAGCGACGTAAACCTGAGGAAACACTTATAATATTTTGAACCGAATGACCCCCATAGTACACATAGTACTTCACTATTTGCAATTTTTTACGGGTGGTATAAGTAACGTTCGGTAAATAAATACCCAGATCCAGAATCTATTGTTTTACCTTCACTCGGTATGAAATCAATGTAATCTAGAGTTTTGACTGATTTTATTTGGTTTATGGGTCTCAGTTAGAGTCAGCGGATGAGATCAGTCGGCGTCGCGAGGAATAGTGGGATTGACAACATCTTATTCTGCTTTCTCTCTCTTATTCTCGCTTCAAATTAATAGTCTTCTTTCTGTCGCTCGTTATACTTTTACCCTATACCAATAAAGAATTAAGCAGAATCTGCATGAGCGCATTTACTGTTGTTAAGTTGCAATTTGTTTGACTTGCAAAACCGGAAAAAACGATCGAGTTCCTTTTAAAATTAAATTTAAAAATATTGTAAGATCGTGGGCGTTTAATAATATATTTGCATTAAAAAGAATTAATAAATATCAAACAACAGTGAAGGGTTTAAGTGAGAAATCTATTATATCCCAGATGTTACTGTGAATGATGCAGGGCCTATAATCATTAATAACAACGATCTGAGTCCTATTATATACATTGGACGAGAGCAAGCTTAAAAGTATCCCAATTCATTAAAAGCAAATTGTAATTGATTTATTCAAAACTGTTTGCTAAAATCGGCATAGGTACAGTGAATAGCCAAATTAGTCTCGATCTACTGTTTAGAGAAGTTGTTTAATAGTATTGAATTTTTAAGTACGTCGAACAGACAGTTATTTATTTATTTATTTAAGAACTTTGTTTAATGAAGATAGTTTACTAATGCCTCTATTATGATAATATTTACCATATTTATCTCTTCAGTTTTTATGGCTCGGTATTAATAGGTCCGTCTTCCATTCTTTTGGTAGAAACCCGAGGAGAAACCCCGTTTATTTCGACTTTCGATAGTGGATAAGTCAGACTACTTAAACAAAAATGGATGTCCATCAACGCAAGGAACCTTTTTAGGGTCACTTAAGAATTATCTGGCAACTCTGAAGCTTTTTGTTTCATCCCATCTTTTCTTGAATTTTCCAAGGGAATGTTCTTTAATTGGGTTTATCATGAGCGATAATATTAGTCCACTGGAATGGGCAGGTCCAAATAGTTGACTTTTAGCTAGTGAATTGATAAGAGGGTCAATTTTTAATGTGGTGTGGCCACATTGTTGATAAGTACTCTGACCAAAGCTTAGTGACATTGTTGTACTAGCCCTGAATAAATTAGTGATCTTTTCAGGGTAAGTAGTGCCTGTTTGCCTATAGATGAACATATTTCTTCCAGTGATATTGCTTGGTAATTTATTTCGCTGCTATGAGAATTTCCTTGAGCTCAGTTTATGAGCACTATTAGATACTGCTCATTTTATGTTTAGATTTAAAGATCTGGAGTATATTTCTGCTTTGTCTTATAACTGTTTGTGTAGATATGAATCGTACCTGCCACTTCCGAAAAGTTATGTAGTCGAAAACATAAATGCTGTCTGATATCAAGTAAGTTTCGAATTAATTATAACCTTAACCCCCAAATGCTAGTTTCTCGATAAATTCCTTAAAAGAAACACTTTAATCGTGTTAAGTTGCCTCCCAAACTGCATAAACTGGAATATTTAGTAGAAAGCTCAAAGTTAAAATATCGATTAGAAGCTAACTTAATTTAATACGTATACAGTATTTATTTCTTTTGTTACATTCTATTCTTATCTCGCATTGATATTTTTTTTCTATTTGAAGTATGGATTGGAAAAAGCCGTTTCATATGACAGCCTCCTAGATCTCTGGATCTAAATACTAGGATTTTTTATTCTGAGGCTTTTTAAAAGAAATCGTCCGTTTAAGTCAACACCTTGTAATTTCTACCCATATTGTAGCTCGTACTCACTGTTTTGACATTTTTAGAAAGAAACAGGTCATTTAGGGTTTGTGACAATGTGAACATCTCTAATTTATTAATTAATATTCCTTTTTAAAAAGTTTAAAATAAAAAACTTTTATTTGTTTTAGATTTATATTATTCTGTCAACCCTGTGGTTGCTAACATTCCTCCAAACGAAATAGAAGAGTACAAAGTAGATTATTTTTCTCAAATTAGAAAACACACATTAAAACAAACTGAGGATTGTAAGGATCAAGAAGCCAAAGTAGAGTTTACGTTATGTGTGGTATCTGCAAAGAAACATAGTTGATAATACGATACTCATATAAAAATCGATGTTAAATTATCATTCTGTTTACAATAATAAATTAAAAAGCTGTTACTAATATCACAATTTTCATCATCATTATTTATATTATGTCCCGCTACTTCAATTCTCTTACATTCTTGAATATGACAACCAACTTAATCATAAGAACTCACTCTCTTACGTACCATTACAGTTGACTGTAAGAAATGGTATAACCTTAAATTGGAAAAAATGCTCTTCATTCGCTAGTTGCCAGCCAATTTGTTTAAAAAGATGGAGGTCGTAAAGAGACGCCGTGCTACGGAATGTCTTGAGATGAGGACGTGATCTTCATACAACAACTTGAATTTAAATTTAATTTATTCATTAAACGATTTTCACAACTAAAAGCCCATTGAGACGCATCGATAAAATGTCAGGGGATCCAAGTCAACAAAAAATTCGATTTTATGTAATTCAAAACATAGTAGTGTAATGTGTCGCATAACTTCGAGGTTAAGGTCCTTCGGCGTTCAGAATTTCTGGATTTGTTATATGTATAGATGTATAGATGATAGTAGAACTTAGTTTTCAAGGTATTTTTTAGTTTTTTAAAGATATCGTCGTTAATATCACGATGTAACGTAACTCGATTTTCACAACTTTAAAAGAGAGCGTTTTAAAGTTTTTTTTTTATAAAGTTACGTCTCTCCGTGAAATTATCAGATACACCGGTTAGGTACGTGTTATTTTAATAAATTTAATGAATTGAGATACGCAAGTTCGTGAAATTGTAGAGCATACTTTTTTACATAATATGTGACATCTCAATTTTCAATTTTTTCGAGTTACGTTACTTCGTGATATTAACGACGATATATTCTTGATTAAAAAAGTAAAAACAAAAGTAAAAAAACTTGTTGTGATTTCATCGGACTTGTTGCTGGTTCTGTGGACGATGTAGCAGCTGTGACTGCGTATCTTGCTAGAGTTGTATTTTTTGCTGCTGTGATTACCGTTTTCACCACTCATCTTGGGTAAACCTTAACTATGAAAATCACTTGAGTAACACATTTGATTTTCTGATCACAACCCAAATAGTTTAAGTTCTAATTAAGTAGTAGTGAAAATAAACCAAATGTATCGTCGGTTTAAGTTTTACTATGCATTATTTGAACGTCGAACTGACAAGTTTCGTAATGTTAATCAATAGAAAATAGTTAAAATAATTAGAATTCGATAAAAGTGTGGTCGAAATTAAGTATAAATGGAATAATCTGAAAATATTTTAGATGATTATGATAACGATTTAGATGAGATATACAGTGTGGAAACCACTTATGGAATAAAATTCTTTATGTCATTATTTTAGAAAATTGTAAAAAATGCCGAGACACGTCAACTTTTGAATTGAGTTGTGCGTTATGTAAACATAAATTTAAATGTACAGGGTGATTCACGCAAGTATGCCATAGTCGGTGTTGTTTTTTTTTAATGAAACACCCTGTATATTTGCATATTTTTGAAATCCTCTTAATGAACCGATTCCAACAAACTGAATAATGTATGTATGCAAATATACAGGGTGTTTCATTAAAAAAAAAACAACATCGACTATGGTATACTTGACATGTCTCGGCATTTTTTATAATTTTCTAAAATAATGACATAAAGAATTTTATTCCATAAGTGGTTTCCACACTGTATATATTTTTGAATACCTCGACAGATTTAAAATGATAGAAAGATCTCCAATCCTCTGACCAAAGAGTATCGCATTTTTTGTTATAGTTTACTTACACGTGTCTTCTTATTTCAGTTGCGCTTTGTTGTTACTTAACAGCATAAACTTTATTAAGGTGCGTTTACACGAATACAAGAAGTCACTTTGAAAAAATTAAGATTACGTTTTACATTTTGTCTACAAATACTAAAACAATTTACTTTTGTACTTTATAAATATATTTTCCAGCTAAACATTGGGTTTTAGCGTTTTTAGAGTTTTTAAAGATAATCCAAAACAGGTGAAAATTTGTGAAACAGATTCTTTGTTAACAAGAGGAACAAAAAATATTATATTATATAAATTTTTTTTCTACTCCCTTACTAGTAAATTGCCCATTACCTACTATTTGAATGCTAAGTAAATATGTCAATACAGTTACTAACACGTAATGACTAGCACGTAATAAAAAAAAATTACGCTTCAGTTCCATGAAAATATAATGTATCACATAAGCCTTGTAAGTCAGTTGTCATTATTTTGACAGAATTAAATTAATAATACAAGCTGTCAATGTAAATGTACAAATAATTTAAATAGAAAAAAGTAAAATGAGTTCATCGGATAGTGAAGATGAATTTAGTAGCACACCACCCAATATTATTCAGTTAGCTGCGAACACTACCAATAACCTATTACCAGAAAAATCAAAAGGAAGATATAATAGTATATTACATAACGAGAGTTGTAAGGAGCTTATCACATGCGAGCCGCGTAGCGGCGAGCGCAGTAATTTTATGAGCATGTAATAAGCTTACAACTCTAGTTGTGTACTATACTTTTTCTACGACTATTTTAATTTATAGAAATATAAAGCATAACAAGTAACTTTATTTCACAAAATTCTGGAACAATTTAAATTATACATTTATTTGTAATAATTAATTGTAACATTTTGGCAATTATTTATAACTATTCCCTTACGCGGTGAATGGTGGAATGACGTAAACTGTACGGTGTGTTCTTCAACATTTTGGAAATTATTTTTAACTATTCCCTTACGCGGTGAATCGAGGGATGACGGAAATTGTACAGTGTGTTCTTCTTGGACATTGGTATTTTCAGTATATGTAAAGGTTTGTAGATTATTTTCAATTAAATTTATAATTCTATTGGCTGTTGACGTCTTATTATTTATTGACTCATCGACATATCCTTCGGCTGTTGTTGAAGATTACCATCCGCCATGTCGTTTAAGAGCCATTAGATCACCACCGGCATCAACCAAAAGAGTGGCAGAAGTTCGTCTTAAACAGTGACCTGTATAAATTTTGGGATCTGGTAACTTTAAAAATTCGGCTATTTGTTTAGAAACACCACCTATTTTGTTTAATCTTACCACTTGTTTCGTACATTTACCTTTTTGATAGTTAAGGAAAAATTGATTTATTTGCGGATCGCTAATTTGTTGCCGAATCTCTATATATTGTTTGCAGATTTTATTGAAATTTCCGGAAATTACGAAAGATCTACATACTTTGGTTTTCGTATCAAGGATTTTAACCAATAATATGGTACTTAAATCATCGATATCACTAATTTTAATATTTTTTAATTCTTGTTTTCTACAAGCTCCACATATTCCAACAATTGCAATAACCTTAAAATAAAAGTAATATAAGTATACATTTATGTTATAGGTACTATTAAATAACATACCTTTGTTAATAAATATTGTACATCAGGAGCTTTATTTAAAAAAAGTTTTATCTGATCAGCATGTAAAATTTTAGATTTTTTGTTTTTAAAACCTTCTGACTGTCCTTTTAAGTAAGCTCACAATTTCGGATAATTATCAATGTTTTCATTATTTTTCAAACTTATAATACTTCTTAACATAGAATATATTGCCCATAATGAGGACGGTTTAAATTTTTTAGCGATTTCTCCAAAATAAGCCAAGAGTACGTTTTCAGAAAATGATTTTATATTTTTGTTGTACGCCAATTCATAAATTGCTAATATACCTTTTTATATCTTCCTTTTGATTTTTCTGGTAATAGGTTATTGGTAGTGTTCGCAGCTAACTTAATAATAGTGGGTGGTGTGCTACTAAATTCATCTTCACTATCCGATGAACTCATTTTACTTTTTTCTAGTTAAATTATTTGTACATTTACATTGACAGCTTGTATTATAAATTTACTTCTGTCAAAATAATGGCAACTGACTTACAAGGCTTATGTGATACATTACATTTTCATGGAACTGAAGCGTAATTTTTTTTATTACGTGCTAGTCATTACGTGTTAGTAACTGTAATGACATATTTACTTAGCATTCAAATAGTAGGTAATGGGCAATTTACTAGTAAGGGAGTAGAAAAAAAGGTATATCAGCAATTTATGGATTGGCGTACAACAAATAATATAAAATCATTTTCTGAAAACTTACTCTTGGTTTATTTTGGAGAAATCGCTAAAAAATTTAAACCGTCCTCATTATGGGCAATATATTCTATGTTAAGAAGTATTATAAGTTTGAAAAATAATGAAAACATTGATAATTATCCGAAATTGTGAGCTTACTTAAAAGAACAGTCAGAAGGTTTTCAAAACAAAAAATCTAAAATTTTACATGCTGATCAGATAAAACTTTTTTTAAATAAAGCTCCTGATGTACAATATTTATTACCAAAGGTATGTTATTTAATGGTACCTATAACATAAATGTATACTTATATTACTTTTATTTTAAGGTTATTGCAATTGTTGGAATATGTGGAGCTTGTAGGAAACAAGAATTAAAAAATATTCAAATTAGTGATATCGACGATTTAAGTACCATATTATTGGTTAAAATCCCTGATATGAAAACCAAAGTATGTAGATGTTTCGTAATTTCCAGAAATTTCTATAAAATCTGCAAACAATATATTATAGAGATTCGGCAACAAATTAGCGATCCGCAAATAAATCAATTTTTCCTTAACTATCAAAAAGGTAAATGTACGAAACAGGTGGTAGGATTAAACAAAATAGGTGGTGTTCCTAAACAAATAGAGGAATATTTAAAGTTACCAGATCCCAAAATGTTGCAAACGACATAGCGGATGGAAATCTTCAACAACAGCCGAAGGATATGTCGATGAGTCAATAAATAATAAGACGTCAACAGCCAATAGAATTATAAATTCAATTGAAAATAATCTACAAACCTTTACATATACTCAAAATACCAATGCCCAAGAAGAACACACCGTACAGTTTACGTCATCCCACCATTCACCGCGTAAGGGAATAGTTAAAAATAATTACCAAAATGTTGAAGAACACACCGTACAGTTTACGTCATCCCACCATTCACCGCGTAAAGGAATAGTTATAAATAATTGCCAAAATGTTACAATTAATTATTACAAATAAATGTCTAATTTAAATTGTTCCAGAATTTTGTGAAATAAAGTTACTTGTTATGCTTTTTATTTCTATAAATTAAAATAGTCGTAGAAAAAGTATAGTACACAACTAGACTTGTAAGCTTATTACAACTCTCGTTATGTAATATACTATTATTCAATATAATTTTCTTCACAACTGGACTCTGATTCAGACTCATCACTACTTGCCGTTGTCCCTAAATTAATAATAATTGGTTTCAGATCAGAAAAATCTAATTGCTTGTATTTTTCCCAGTCGGAAACAATTATTTGTTTTAATGTGTTTTACATAATTGTCCCACTGAGTATTGGTAACATTATTCAAAGCTTCTGACCAAGTATGAAATACATCTTTTGGTGACGACTTCAAGCGCGTAGCTAGGTTGTTTTCTTGGAGGTGTAACACTTCTCACATTATTGGTGAATGCGCAGCGTGTTATCTTAGAATATGGTATCAATGCAATGTCTATAGTTCATATGTGCATTTCCAGAAAAAGTGTCAGTTTTATAATGAAGTTTTAATTTTTAATATATTTATACAGGGTGTTTCAGAATAAAGTACCGTAATTTTGGGGATTTGTAGATCTTAATCAATTATAAAGAAAAGCTAAATATAATTTTCCTATAAACGTACCAGTTTCCATTCTACAGGGTGAGAAAGTGAATTTTTAATAAATACAATTTTCTAAATATTTTCCCTTACAGAAAAGACTTTAACTTAAAAATATGTATGTGATAGGTAAACTTTATTATTAGTTAATACACTATTTCAATAAATTACCATAACCCATTGATGTAGAATGAAGGGCTAAAGAAACAATTTTATTTAAAACTATATTTCAAAAAATTTAAGATTAATAAATATTTCTCAAGCCATTTGTCACAAAAAAGGGACTTCTGGTTGATCTTTGTAGACCTTTCCATTTCCGAGGTTTTGAAACATATCTTAAATATGGCAAATTTTACGTTCAATTTACTCAATTTTGTCAAATGCAACACACTGTATTTTATTTTTGCATGAAATTCCTTATAAATTTACCTATCCAACGATACCATGTCGTCCCAATAGTGCTGTTTTATTATTGGAAATAGGAAAAAACAAATTAATATAAAAGTTGTATGACCATGTTTAATAAATGTTCTTAAATATACAGGATGGTCCATAAACGAGGGTCTGAACAAACTTATAGATTTTTATATTTAATTATTTTCACATCGTCAAACAACTTTAATAGACTTAATTTATTTGCTATGTTGTAAATAGGGTGTTTCAAAATGAGGGGTAACGATTTTTTCATTTTTTTAAATGGAATACCAGCAATTAATTAATACAGGGTATTCTATTTAAAAATTGAGAAAATCGTAACCACACGTTTTGACACATAGCAAAAGAATTACGTCAATTAAAATTGTTTGACGATGTAAAAACAATCAAATATGTATTACTAGCTGCAGAGTGTTTTGCTTTGAAAAGTATAGATTTGGTCAGCACCTCGTTTATTTAAGAATATTTGTTAAATATGATCATACAACTTTTATAGTAAATATTTCTTCGTATTTCCTATAATAAAACAGCAATCGATCAATTATGCACTGATATGTGTTATTGACTAACACATTGGTATTGTTACATAGGCAAATTTATAGAGAATTTTATGCCAAGATAAGATATTTAAAAAAAAATTTAATTTGTTTGTAATCGTCCCCATGTTTTATTAATTAATGACTGCACCCGAAGATGGAAAAGTTTTCCGAAACATATGTAGTGCTGCGCTAAACAATTGAACATAAAAAAAAATAAACCAAAAAAATTTTAATTTATATAATATAGTGTTCGTTAGCTTAGTATTTTACGTATGTATATTAAACAATTTTGAAATTAATGTAAACCTACCTAAATTATGATAACTTAATTTGGGGTCTAATTAAAAAAAAACAATTAATTGTTTGGCAATAGTATAATATTTTTTAAAAATATTCTAGGGTTAAATCTGTATTTACTGTTATTCCCAGGCCATTCTAAAAATAAAATATAGGATGTTCTATTTAAAAAACGTACATTTTTATTTGTTATCCAAAAATATTTTTAAAATAAGTATTTTTCAAATCCATATAACTTTAATTAAAACTTTTTTGCTTGTCAATAACACAAATTTAAATATTCAAAAATTATGCACTAATGGCACCCTGTATATAAATTTTAATTTTTGATTTGCAGGAATATTATTTTAGATGGCAATGTTTGAGAAACTTTTTGTTTTATTGTATTTATTTTCTCTCTATTTTTGTTCAATATAACGTTTAAAAAATATTGATGTTGACTATGGTTTGGGGGGTAATTACCCGTATTAC
>OV651816.1:34180510-34269730 GCA_927349885.1 Psylliodes chrysocephalus
AAATTAACAATATAACCGCAAAATTTTATGCTTAAAAAAATAGTATATGTTTTAACCTGAAGAAGTTTTTCGGTAACAATCATTGAATTGGCACACATACTTCTAATTTATTAAAGTCACAGTTTTAATCAAACACAAATAAAATTGTCTTATGGGGATTTATTGTAGTTGGAGTAGAAACATCGAGATAGAGTCAAGTAAAATGAAGTAGAGAGAACATAAACACTATTTTGCGGTATGAATAGATTGTTTTGAAATGATTTTAAAATAACAATTCAGCATTTTTTGTTGTTATGATATACATTGAACTTGAAATGAAATTAAAATAGTTTATAGTACCTGCATATGAAAATAAATATTTTAATTAAATAGAATTTATTTCATATACAGGATGATTAATTTAGTTTGTGCATATAAATAAAAATGTACAAATCAGAGCATACTGGTGACTCTCATCTTAACTAATAAGGATTTTTGTTTCTGATTGACGCTAGTCTGGAGTTCTATTATCTTTACGTGGTTTAGCGGTGCTGGTGTACCAGGGCGGAGATGGTGTTAGATTTTGTTTTGTAGAAGACCCATAGAACTAATAGTGTAGGTAACACAATAGCGGCTTTGATATAATTCGATATATAGTTGCTATTTTCGATTTTCTTTTAAATTTTCTCATGTAGGTCATCTTGAACGGCATTTTCTTCGGAAATTATGGAATTTAAGTTATCCGTCTAAACCGTTGATGCTTCTTGGGTTTGAGTATGGAGAACTTCAATCAAACCGAAGTTCCTTGGTTGTATGTTTATCGTATTCGCTTAATAAGAGCTTAGATTTGTTTTTAAAGCTTTGGTGTTTCTTGGGTTTTAAGAATGGAGAACTTCAATCGAACGGAAGTCTCTTAGTTGAATGGTTGTCTAATTCGCTTGATATGAGCTTCTATTTCGTTTTAAAGCGGTTGCTTTTTGGGCATGTAGAACTTCAATCGAACGGGAAGTCCCTTGGTCGTATAGTTGTTGAATTGGCATGATACGAGCTTCAATTTGTTTTTAAAGCGGTTGCTTCTTGGGTATGTAGAACTTCAATCGAACGGAAGACCCTTGGTCGAGACCCTTGGTCGTATAGTTTTCGAATTCACTTGAACGAACTTTGAGTATAGATAACTTCAAGCGTCCCTTATAATAATAATAATGTTTATTCAAAAAAAGGAATATAAATTACAATTACATAGTTAATTTAAATATAAACATTGGTAACTTGCTGAGGCATTGTAATAACATTGGTAACTTGCTGAGGCATTGTAATGCCTGTGTGCGAGCTAGGATATTTTAAATTTTTTTTTTTAAATACAAATAAAATTCGATATAGAATAATAAATAAATAGATAAATTCATGATAAACAAATAATGAAACAAGTAACAAAGCATATAATATAACATAAAACAAGTCATAAAACAAATAATAGAACATAATAAGCAAACAGTAGAACAAATAGTAACAGGGAGATAAAATATAGACATATTCGATATTTAATTCATAATGAAATATAGTTAAGTATTATTTTTTTTTTTTAATTTTTGAAGTGGAAAATTTATTAATTATAAATTATTTTAGATATCTTAAATCAATTAGGCTATTAAAAATATATCTGTTATTACTTGCTATCCAATTTTTTATAGCATATTTATAACAGGAAAGTTTATTAATATCCTTAATGTAAACTGGTAACATATTGGATAATCTTGGAGCAAAATAATTGGTACAGCGTTGACCAACAGTCTTTGAAGTTATTGGAAGGTAAGTGCATTTTCCTCTAGTAGGGTAATTATGTTGAGGAGAAGTTACTTGGATTTTTCTTTTAAAAGTGTTTAAAAGAATGTTTTGGCAGTATAGCTGTCTCATATCAAAAAATGTACTTTCACTGAATAATGCGTCACTCGGAAAAGTTACAGGTTTTTTTAAATATAAGCTTGATTAGCCATTTTTGTATATTTTTTAACTGCTTAAATGACAGTCTGCCACACCACCCCACCCAATAATACCATAAGTAAGATGCGATTGTACAAGAGACAAATATAAAGTTTTCAGCTGATCTTCATTTAAAAAGTCGCGTAAGTACTTAAATTTATGTAGCAAACCTCTAAGTTTATAAGTAATATTTTTAATTTGTAGATCCCATTTCAAATGCCTATCTAAAGTAATACCTAGGTACTTAATTGACGATGCTTCAGGTATTTGAGTTTTGTCATCTATATGTATTGGACCAAAACTCGGCAAATTATTTACATAAGAGGTAAATGGTAAATATTTCGTTTTTTCGGTATTTAATGTTAGTTTATTGAATTGAAACCATTTTTTAACTGCTTTAAAATCATCTTGAATTTCTGTTTTTAGCGTGTGCCAGTTCTTTGAGCTATAAGTTATGACAGTATCATCGGCGAAACTGATTATTTCTCCATTTGTATGTAATGTCATCAAGCTATTAATATATAGAGTGAATAGAAGAGGTCCCCCGGAACGCCGTAGGTAATTGTTTTTGGATCACTGAATACTCCATTGATGTTCACGTACTGCGTTCTATTTTTTAAATAACTTTCTAAAAATATTATATATTTTTCCACGCAATCCATAACATTTAATTTTTTCTAGTAAACGCGTGTGACATACCGTATCAAACGCTTTTGAGAGGTCAACAAAAATGCAAATTGCAGGTGTTTTTGTATCGGGTATAGTTTGGAGATTAGAGCATGTATTGCATCTTCCGTCGACCTTTTTTCTCTAAACCCATACTGATTATCATTTACGACTTTGAATTTGTTTAAAAATTTTGTTATTTTCAATTTAAGGATTTTTTCATATATTTTCGAAAAAATTGACAACAATGATATAGGTCGATAATTTTGAGTCAACGTTTTGTCACCTGTTTTATAGAGCGGTTTGATAATTCCAATTTTTAGGCATTCTGGAAAGCATTCGTCATTAAAGTTTTTATTTATTAGATAGGTTAGGGGTTGTAAAATTTCATTTTTAATTTCCTTAATTGTTTCAGCTCTTATTTTGTCCCATCCGGGCGCTTTTTAAGATTTTAATGTATTTATTACATGCTTTATTTCTATTTCAGTTACATGGTGTAAATACATAGTGTTTTCAAGTATGTCTAACTGTTCCTCAAAGTCATCTGGAGGTAATATGTTGTTTGCAAGGTTTTGTCCCAATTCGATATAGTAGCTATTAAAGTTATTTGCAATATCATTTTTATCTGTTAATTCTTGTCCGTTTTTTATAATTTTTTCAATTTTTGTGTTAGGTTTTTTTTCTTGTCGCAGATTTTGTTGACACAGTCCCACAAGGCTGAAGATGAGTTTTTATTTTTGTCTATTAAATTATTCATGAAACTTTTTTTATTTATATTTATTAAGGATCTGATTTTATTCTTATACCTATTATATCTTTCTTTAATTTCATTATTTTCAGGATTTTTTAAAATTAATAAGTATAGTTTATTTTTTTCTTTAATGGAATTGGCTAAACCCTGAGTCATCCATGGTTTTCTTATTTTTTGTTTATTATTTTTTATTTTTACCAGTTTTGTATTTTTATCTATGTAATAGTTTATTTTATTTATAAAATAGTCGAATGTTTCGTTTATATTGTTAAGTTTGTACATACGGTCCCATTTTTCATTGTTTAAATCTGTTTTTAAATTAGGATAATTTAAATAACTTTTCTGGTCTATTGTATGGGTTTTTTTTTTAGCTTCTTGGTCTATATTTATAGCTAATCCTATTGTGAAAATGGTCTGTTATATCGTTTACAAAGATAAAGCTTTCCTGTTCTTTTATTGTTTTATTTGATTTAATAAAGAAATGATCTAAACATGTTTTACTAGCCGGTCTTGTAATTTTATTTATATAGGATTCGAAACTATATGTGTTTAAATAGGTTTTATAATCTTCAACTCGTTCCTCGTTACTCAGCAAATCGATATTTAAATCACCTACTATAACATGTGTTTGATGTTTCTTGTTTTTTTCTAGATAGCCTAATAATCCCAAGTTGAACTGATCCAGGGTTGAAAGTGAATTTGGTGACCTATAGATTGCAGTTAAAAAAAGGTTACAGTTTTTTAGCGAAATATTTACTTCGGCTGCCTTGGTTGTATGGTTGTCGTAATCTCTTAATGCGAGTTTAGATTTGTTATTTAAAGTGTTGGTGCTTCTTGGGCATGTAGAACTTTAATCGAACGGAAGTCCTTTGGTATTATGGTTGTCGAATTCGCTTAATAGGAGCTTCGAGTTGTTATTAAAGCACTTGTGCTTCTTGGGTTTTAGTATGGAGAACTGCAATCGAAAGAAAATCCTTTGGTTGTTTAAAGCGTTTGATATTTATTGTGTTTGAGTATGGAGAGCTTTAATCGAATGGAATTCGCTTGGTTGTATGGTAGTCAAATTCGCCTGACACGAGTTTAAATTTGGTTTTAAAGCGTTGTTTCTTGGATTTTCGGTTGGATTTGGTCAAACTTGTTATTGAGGTTGGCAGAAGGACTTCATTATCTTGTTTTCCTTCATGTTGAAGTTTGCTTCTTCCATAGGTTATTTCAAAATTTTTAAACTTTTGCTCGAAGGACCATGAACAGAATTCAAAGATTAATTTTATTATTAATACCACAAGATGGTTTTCATGAATCTCATGTCAGAGGTAATTTTGTGAAGTATAGGTACTGTAGCATGTATTTAGTCAATTTTTTTATTTCTTATTTGCATCTACATTTATATTATCACAGAATAAACAATATACAATAACAATTAATATTATTTAATTATTTAAATGTACATTAGAAAAATAGTATTATTCCAATTTCGATCCCAGTTTAATGTTTTGAAATGATTTTAAAATAACAGTTCAGCATTTTTGTCATTACGATATACATTGAACTTAAAATAAAATTGGAATAGTTTGTGCATATGAAAATAAACATTTTAATTAAATAGAATTTATTTCATATACAGGATGTTAATTTAGTATGTGAATATAAAGAAAAATGTTTAAATCTAAATACAATTTAAGTCGTATTTAGATTATTAACAATTGCATATTTGAAAATCGACGTAACTAAACAATTTTTATATAATTTAAGTCACGCTATTTTCAAAAATGGCATTTATTCTCAGCTCCACTAGCTCGAGTTTGACATATGACGTAAAAGTACGGATACTTTCAGTATCGTCATAGCGTTCTATCTCAATGATTCGAAAGGTTCGTATGTCATGTCCTACTTTGTGACGTCACACCTTGTATATGTACGATGAACAAAATAACGTGGTTTTAAGTAGTCTCATTTTTTTTTTCCTATTTTCACGGATTTATTGTCCTCTTTATTAACCTATTTTTAATTTGTACATATATTTTTAACATGTAAATAAACATTTTCTAATCTAATCTTCTTTGTTTCAGGTAAGTTCCCTAAAGAATATGAATATAAGATAAACAATTTAGCGGTAAGTAAAAGTTAAATGTTAGCAACTTGGATATTATTTTTTTAAACTGGTTAGGTACCACAAGCGAAGCTTTGCTTTATTTGATTAAGTAGATGATGCTACTTTATAAAAAAAGTTGAATTAGGAAATCTGGCCATGGTTCAATCAAGATGAGGCTAGTTCTAAATTTTTTTGTGAAATTTAAAACCGCCTCTGATCATAAGCAAAAAATAGGACATCATTTTTCTGAAACCACACAAATGGAGCTCACAGATAGCCAATCCTTCACTAATAATAACTAATTTAATTTTCTATTGAAACACATTTATTTGCATCCACATTTGATTGTAAATATCTCAAAAACCAATCACTTAATGAGTTCCTAACAAGAGTACATGATTTATTTAAAAAATATCAAAAACTGTAAAAGTATAGTCCAAATAAAGCACTGAAAAGGGTAGAAGTACAATCTAAAGCAATATTTGATTGCCAACAGTCCCTCCAGGCCCTGGCAGAACATAACAAGGTCACCCTTGAATGGGTGCCAGGACATGAGGGAGTGTTTGGAAACGAGAAAGCAGACCTCCTAGCAAGGAAGGGAGTGGAAAAAACTCTTATCGGACCAGAATCCACGTGTGGTATCTCATACCAACATGTTAAATGGGTGTTAAAGGAACAAATAAAAAGAGCCCAGCAAACATTTTCTATAACATTAGTTATAACTCGACTTTGTTAAAGACGAATTTACTTATTGAGGTAATTATTACGTAAAATTGACTAGAAAAATATACCTCTAATGTAAATTTACCAAACGGTTTTAATTTATATTTAAATTTACGTAAATTATACCAAGAAATCTACCTTTTACACAAATCTGCTTAAAAGTAACTTTAACCATATCAGCAAGGGAAAAACTACTAAAAAAAATAACCAACAATTACTTCAAAGTTAAATTTCCTTTGTAGTAAAATTAGGTGCCATATTTAGGTAATATCTACCTGTTTGGCAACTAAAAATCGTCTTTATAGTAGAATATCCAACTAGGTAGATTTGGTTAAAAATTCTACGTAATTTTATGCCTCCATAGTAACCTATTTGGCCGCTTTTATTTACTCTCCTTTAAAGTAATATTAGGTCGAGATCGTAGCAAAATTCTACCTGTTTATCTACCTAATTTCAACCAAATAGTCGAATACTCATTTAGTTGACCTATAAGTCATCTTGAAGAAATATTTATTAACTTTGTTGTAGCAATTACCTGAAAAATCTACCACAAAGTAAATTCGACTAAAAACCATCAATTTAAAAAGAGTCATACATGACCTATTTGTAAAATTTATATTATTTAGGTTATTTTAACAATTAGGTTGTTCAGTTACTGTCTTCGTCATTATTCTTAAGAATTTCGGCCATTTTAAAAAAACCATTACAGTCGTAATCTTAATTTACGTGTGGTGTAGATGAGTGCGAAAAATAATTAATAAAATGAGTTCGAAAAATAATAAATCATATCGTTATACTTCAGATTTTTATCGTAAAGTGAAACGTCTAAAATCTCAAGTGCAGAACAACGTGACCTAAATATGTTATATTTACCTATAGGTAATTTTTTTATAAAACCTATAAGTTATTATTTCTTTAAATAGGTAAAGTTAACTAATATGTCGTGAAATTGAAGTTAATTCAACTTAATAAAAAGGTATTTGTAAAATACGTAGATTTCCTTAGTCATAATAACTTTTAGGTCAAATTCGCACAATACGCCATATTTTCTTAACGTAATTGAAGTACGATTCCAAATTTTAAATTTTTAAAATGACCATAACTAGAACATACGAATGAAAATACCGAAAAACGAAACATTATTGATTTTCTAACGTGATACACAACAAACGTAACATAGTTTTAGCTCATAATATTATTATTATTTTTTTACACGATCATATTTTTTTCTAACATTTTTTTAATTAGAGAGTATTTTGGAAGGGCATTGTTATTTTTCTAAGTAGAACTGTTAACATGCACGACAAAATTTTCTTCGCATTAATTTCAACAAGCGTGAACTGTATATTCACCGCAATTACATTACATATATTTTTGTCACCGACATTTATTTATTTTCAATCTTCCATGTGAATTAGGTATATGTTTTAGTTGTGTTGGTGACTTCTTACAATATTTCTACTTATATATAGATAAAAATACCAAATAAGTATAAAATTTTTTTTCGTACACTTGGAGGCATACGTCATCTGCAAATATTTTGGTAGTTTCTACCTAAACTTAGTTAAATCAACGTCGAATTAACGTTATACTGACGTCAAATTTCCCTAGAGAGGTATTACTAACCAAACGTACTGGGCTACTACAATGTGGATTTAAATGTAATTCTACCTATTTTGGTAAATAAAACCAAATTTCGACGTCGTCTTATTCTCCACTTATGTCGAAACCACGTCAAGCCAACGTAAATTTTACTTAATTATGGTTAAATCTAATTTTGCGACCAAATTTATTATATATAATTTAGGTAGTATCGACGTCAAATTACACCAAAATGTTTGCTGGGGAACACCATAGGCTCTGGATGGAACTTCCTGGACTTAGACAGTTCAAAAGATTCATAGAGGGGCCATCCACGAGCAGACAACATCAACTGCTAAACCTTAGCAGAAGCGAACTCAAGGCCGTAATAGGACTCCTTACGGGACACTGCGGCCTTAGAAGACACCTAAATCTCTTAGGGATATCTGATGACTCCCTATGTAGAATATGTGAAGAGGAGGACGAAACTCCTATTCACATACTATGCCACTGCCGGAACCTTAAATGGGAACGGGAATGGTACTTTGGGGTAAAATATCCGAAACCTGAAGAAATCGTGAAAGCGCCCATCAGACATATTCTTGAATTCATCAAGAAAATCAATCTGATGGGATAGAAACTGTGAGGGGTACAATAAGCCTAGAGCTTCAGTACAAGTGGGCTTTGAACCACGCCCTAATTCAGATAGATAGATAGTCCAAATAAGTTTTTGGACGCGGCGTAAAATTTAGAGGCAAAGTTTATTTAACTGATTGTTTTGCTGATAGGTGTAAAATATAAAATAAAAAAAATAGCCATTAATCCTTTTTTAATTTTCAACTTTAACACGCTGTACTCGTATTTCGGAAAGCGAAATATTTTATCCAAGCTTGTTTTGTTTATTCATCCTCATTTTAATCAGATAATCTTCAGTTGCTCTGTGCCCCATTCTTGATGATGTTATTAATGAAAATCGTTTGCTGCAATCGATCTAGTAGTGGAATGCTCTGCCAGCAAGGAAGAAAAGCTACTGTGAGTCGAATTTCATGTAGGTGGCAGCAATTTTTTTTTATTTTGCTTTTGATGTAAATAAATCTGAAAGTTTTAATCTTGCACATGTATGACAGTATTTTCTATACAGGGTTTTTCAGGGCCGGTTTTACCTAACATGTGCCCCTATGTTCCAGACATTTTTGAGGCCCTTTGTTAGACATCTATTTTATAATATTTTTCCTAAATAAACTATAGAGTTACCAGGTTGTTTCGTGATATATTTCAAATCAAATTTTAGTCACAGCCAAGGGAAAAAATACAAAAAGAGTTTTTTAATACATTATATTTGACTCCAATAATTATTAAAACGCAAAACATCTGCGTTATGCAAATTAACACCGTAATCTGTCAAAAATAAATGATTCCTGTTAGTTCGTAAATGGTGCCGGTAGCGAGCAGCGAACGCAGGATATTTATTTTTTATTTATTAAATTAAAATCCAATACTAGTGGGAACTATTCACCAATAGGGCAATTATTACCGTTACCGCATCTTGTGATAATTTTATATTAGATTCTGCATTCTATTCTGACGTTCTAGAAGCAAAGCAAATAGGTACTTATTTTATTTATGCTATGTTATGTACATAGTTAGGTCGTTAGGAATGCTAGGTATTAATCTAGAGTAGTATTTCTCAAACTTTCTCGGCAACGGAACCTTTTTGAAAAGCGAAATGTTTGACGGAGCCCTAAACACATTAAAAAAAATAAAAGGTTCTCAAGCAAAATCATATCCTCCTTCCTCTTAGTGACTTCTAAAAAAAAAAAAAAGGAAAAGTCCTCAAGCCAGGTCCCTCCCTTTTGTGGCGATAGTACTGCTTATTTTTTTTATTATGACTATTATGTTCTTTGTGGAGCCCCCACAAAGGCATTGCCTAGCACCAGGGCTCCGTGGAGCACACTTTGAGTATCACTGATCTAGAGAATACTAAAGATGCGATTTCGGTGACGCGGCTGGCTGCGGCGGCTAGCAGCTGCATGTCCAGCCGCTGCACGGGCAGAGCTGTCACCTATCAGTGAGATTTAAATCATTTTTTGATTTAAATACATTTTTTGATTTAAATACTTTGATTTTAAATCATTTTTAAAAAAATAATTTTTGATTTATGATTTAAATCTTTTTGAAAAGTATCTTTGATTTTTTATTTAAAAATTAGATTTAAATCTTTTTTAAACGATTTAAATCTTTTTAAAACGATTTAAATTTTTTTATTGATTTAAATCTTTCTGAAATGATTTAAATCTGTAAAAATATTGCGATCTTTTTAAAATGATTTAAATTTTCTTAAAGATTTAAATCTTTTTAAAGATTTAAATCTTTTTAAAACGATTTACATCACCTGATTCGTCAACATTATAATTAACCTCTCAGATAGCACAGGACGTACCATGGACGTCCTGATTTGGTCCCTTGTTGGCCCGGTTGGTCCCGGACCTAAATAGGACGTCCACTGGACTTCCGATTACAGTGAACACTAGGACGTCCTTCGAAGGACATCCTATTTTGGTCCCGTTTATTCGACAAAGCGTTTAGTTGTCGGTCCGAGTCCGGGACGTCCAAGGGACGTCTATGGGACTTTCTATGTACTAGCATCGTTGGTCTTTGAATCGATAACTTGAAATTCAACGTTCTGTTTTTGAAAGAGTATGAGAACAGAAAACCTAACCTATCATTTATTTTCAAATGAACAACAACAGCATTCAATAATTAACTTATGTAAGTGAGTTAGATTAACGAAGAAAAAAGAAGGTTATAATGTTATGTGTTATTTTTTTGATGTTGGCGGTAAAGCGGTTATAAAGCGAAGTGAGTGTTTTGAGGTGAGAATAAGTAAGGTGTATTGGCGGTAGCCGATGGCGGAAAGAAAATATCTTAATGGCGGAAAGTTGGAACAAAACTAATTTTGATAAAGTGGACACAAGCTATAAGTAGGGCCCAAGGTTTCATCTTACCAGCGCCGTGTGTTAAATTTAATTCATTCCTGTTTTTTTTTTTTGTAAACTAAAAATGTTAAAGCTCTTTTATTGTTAATTTTTTTTATTATTACTCTTTATGGATTATGGTCAAATATCCCAGGGACGTCCCTAAGATGGACGGAAACGGGACATTAGGACGTCCCGGTACCAAAAGAGGACGTCCCTCGGACGTCCTTTATGTCCCTAAAGGACGTCTTTCAGACTTCCATAACACGTCCGTGTGCTATGTGGGCTGTCTATTCCTGAATAATAATCTAGTCAGCATGTCAGTAGGGTTGAATCAGAAATTCGAGAGAAAAGAAAAACAAAAAATAGTAAAGTGTAACAAATAATTGCAATGACTAAAGATTATTCTTAAGTATGAAATTTTACAATATCCTGAAACTCTTTACATATGTATTTTAAATTTATGCACACTTTTATTTCAGATTTGACATGAGTTGCATTAAGACGATTATGACTTTTTGACCAGTTCAATAAACACGTTTGGCATAGATAGAGCGAATTAATTAAATTTTGTATTTCTTTGCCTGATTCATCCACACATTTTTCAAAAAAATTAACCCAAACGCGCTCACTTTGGTTATTTATTTACTTGCAATAACTTCACGTTGAAAGAAGAACTCTTTTAATTCAACTTACTCAATTTCATTATTCATAGCCGGGAGATTTTGAAAATGAAATGCATTTTTCCAGGAGAGTTTCCTAAGTACAAAAAAAAAACATATTTTTAAAGAGTCTGATGTATGTGCATCTATGTAGGGTGTTTATGTATGTATGACATTAAGCAAGTTAATTCAAGGAAGAGTTGACGGATTTAAGTGATTTTTCAGAAAAAAAATCACTTTTCTTAAAAACTAGGTCTCCATTGTTTTGTGGCATCATAAATTAATATTTCTGTAAGAACTGCATTGGGCTAATAACGATAAAAAATAAATACGAGAGAAGTTGATCGAGTTTAGCGTTTTATTTATGAGAAAATCACATTACTTAAGTATTCATTATCTTTGGCCTACCGAAAGCATTTTTTAAAGAGTTACCCAAATCTATAAAAAGATTTATATCTTTTGAAAATATTTATTTCTTTTAAAAAGATTTAGATATTTCGAAAAGATTTAAATCTTTCCTAAAACGATTTAAATATTTCGAAAAGATTTAAATCTTTCGAAAAGATTTAAATCTTTCCTAAAATGATTTAAATTGTAAAAAAGATTTAAATCTAAAAAAGATTTTTGATTTAAATCTTTCTTTTTAAAAAATCGATCTTTGATTTAAATCATTTGTTCAAATGCAAATGATTTATGATCTTTGATTTAAATCGTTTTTAAAATGATTTTAAACAGCTCTGTGCACGGGTTTGTACAGTTTCAAATGGAACCAATTTGGCTTGCGCAGCACGACTAAAGTGGCGGCAGCCTGCGCTGCAGCGGCTGCTGTTCGACTGCTCGCGAAGCAGTCGAGCGGCTGAAATCGTAGTGACTAGGGCAAAAAATGGCGTCATTTATGTCAAATGACGATGAAATTTTAATCAACGAAATACAAAAATATCCCGTAATTTATGATTATGAAGACAAAAATTACAAAAATTTTGTTATTAAAGAAAATTGTTGGAAAAAAGGTCGCTAAAGAATTATAAAAAGAAGGTTTGTATCATATTGTAAACAAATCTATGCTATTTTAATGGTTAAATCAAAATCTGTAAAATGACGTAAATTTTTATAGCGTAGCTATAGTTGTTAGCTAATTTTTCTACCACATACTTACCGGAATAACTACCCTTCCTCTCATATAAACTAAAATCCGGTAAAAACTGGCTGTCATCTCCCAGAAAACTGGCGGGAACGCTCCGAATTGTCTGCAAACTATCAGCATCTTTAATATGCGATTAGGAATTCCACTAGAGCTTGTTTACCAGCTATTTAACAACGAATATTTTTTTCGGTTTCTACGTCATACCTATATATTTTTATATTTTGAGTTTTTAATCTTTGTTATGGACTTATTTATTCGAGAAATAATCTAGCTATAATAAAACAAGATTTGAAATAAGTACCTACATATATATTATAAATTATTTTTAATTTATGGTCTATTTTTCTTTGGAAATCATTTTCTCTTGCCAGTCGACAATTCCCTCTAGCACAAAAAAGTTCATAAACTCGTCTCTGATGCGAAATCCATCAGAATCTTGAAAACCTCCAGCTCTTCTAAAATTTTGCATGGTTTGCGTATTTTGTTCATTTGGGTCATATTCGTAATACGGAGATAAATTATTTTTTTCTAAGTATGCATCCCTTAATAAATTGTGCAAACACAAGCGGCCAAAATTAAATCATCGCAAACCTCTGGTTTAACATATATATGTGTATAAAACACTCTAAAAACTTGACAAAGTAAACCAAACGCATTTTTGGCGACTCTTCGAGCACGGCTCAGTCTATAATTAAAAATCGCTTTGAATTTTTCAGAATTTGCTGAAGTTTTATTAAAAGGCTTTATAATATTCTTGTGCAAACGAAAGGCTTCATCACCAATAATTACGTATGGTAAAACTCTGTTTGAATTTGGCAATTTTTGATCAGATGGAAAACAGTCTTCATTACCCAATATTTTTTAACCAAAAGCAGACCTATTAAAAATTGCACTGTCACCTTCCTTTTCATATGACCCTACATCGGGTCGGTAGTGTAGCGGTCTAACGCGCTTATATTCATTTATAGGCAAGTTTATGAGTCTGAGACTGCTGGGCTTCGAATCCCAGATCGGACCATGTGGATTTTTAATTAAATTGCATGGTTGGGTTTAGGATTTGATGTGTGCCGTATTAATAGAAATTCAATTTCTGTTGATATGACATGCAGATTAAAAAATCGCCATGCATTACCGTCTCGATGATGGTGGGTGAGGTTTTCTGGGTTTTCCTCACCTGTAAGTCAAATGGCACCATCAACCATCTTTAAGTGGCCCCGGAGCGCCGGCACGAGCGCCTAGTGGTAAAACCGTCGTCGTCGAGAGTTCCACCGGTTTAAGGACTACAGCAAATTATTTCTATGTTCTACAAGGTAAGAGTAAACGAAATATTTATAAATAGAAATGGAGCAAGCTTGAAAGTGATATTCTCGAATTTCTTAAAGGTTATCTTATGTAACAAATAAATATTTCTCAGACAAGCGAAGGTAGGACCTACAAAATGAACGAGTTGTTTCTGTTTGAGTTAATATAATTATAAAAACATAGGTATTGCAGATAATATTTTTTTGCATGAAATAATTTCTATCAAAGTTTCCGCTCTACTTGGCTCCAGCTTCCACTTAAATCATACACCAAAAGTTCCTGTTCTCTCGATGCAGCAATTAACGCCAATCTGTTGGCCGGAAATACCTCCGCTACTTACCTTTCAGTTCATTAATTCCATTCCGAATCGTAAATAAAATTTCAACGTTAATAATCCGACGTATATGAATATAATTCAAGCTCTTTCTGCCCCCGACAAAACACCCGACAACGGAAAAACACAACCGTAGAGACGTATATACGGCAATAATTTCGGTTGAAATCCTACGCTCGTAAATCGTCTGTCCTTTATGATCTATGACACTCTTAAACGCTGCAGCAGCGTTTATGTTTAATGGATGGATACCCAACGTTAGACTTTTTCGGGTCAAAAGATTTCGAATGTATGAAACTTTACGAGATATATTACTTTTGATTGTATAACTATCTTTTCGAAATTACGCAAGTAATCCTTTATTGTGCTAACCAGAGATAACAGGTACTAACGTATGTTCAACAGTTTTGGTACAAAATATTAAGCATATATTTTTGTAACAAGTAACTTTATTTATACTTTTTGCTTTAATTAATGGCTTAGGAATCAACAAAATAATTAATTTTAACCAAATAAAAGGGCCCGTCCTCCTCAACTAGGACCAATTTTTTACGAATATTATTTATGAGGTCTTTCACGACTTGAACATCTATTTCGTAAATCTTCCTAAACATTTCTTAATTTTCGGCTTGTCACCCTCCATCATACACTTTGGGAAATAAAATTTCTCAAAAATCTTTAATTGGGGGGGGCCTGACGTAAATTAAGAGAGTTATGTTATTTCGGTGAAATCAATTTTGAATTTCTTTTGCATAATGGGTTAAAACATTATATAGTCTCCAACGTGATGTTGGTATATAAAATCAACTACATTAGTAAGGTAGTTGTTAGTATAACTTTCAGATATTTAATTATATCATAAAGAACACAATGCTCCAAAGACCAACTACTATTACACATTAATACTATTGTATCCGCTGCTTTTTGTCTTTACGGATTTGTTGCACGGGCTAGTCGAGACCCAACTAATTCGTCCACACTCATCACCTCCTACTGCATTCGTAAGGTCAAAACTTGAGTATGCACCTTCAGTTTGGAATCCATTCTATCAACTTCATATTAACAACTTACAACAAGACTAAAGGCGATTTTTTAAGCTGTTAAGTTTTAAAATTGATGGTGTCGACCTTGCGATCGGAATGCCTTAAAATTCCTTTTTGCAAAGAAACACAGTCAATAGCTTATTAGCTCGCCATTCATGTCACTCGGTGCTATTTCTATTTAAGTTACTGACTCATAAAATTGATAAATCCACCACCTTAGAAGGGATTAACTTTCATATTTCTTGAGTATTGGCAAGATCTGCATGCACTTTTTACCTTCTAGTGTCTAGAACAAATGTATTAAAAAACTCTTCTATTTATGTATGTGAGAATGTTCTAACAAAATGTGCGGTAATTTAGATATCTGCAATTGTACTGTAAGTAAAATTAAGAATAATTTTTTCTTATATTAGCTTGTAACTCTTTTGTACTATATTTTTTCTTGTAATCCTGTTCTTTAATTAGGTTTCCTTTTGAACAGAGTATTAAATAAAATTGGGGGGGTAGGGGGGAGCCCCCCCCCCCCCCCCAAGACAAGGCAGTTGGTTCTGACTCCAAACACGGTTGTAAAAATCTACCTACCCTTACAACCTATTCATCACAATAAATAAAATAAAACATAATTTTTAAACTATTTCCTACATATTACAAAATTCGCTCCTATATTGCTAACGTCAAAATAATATTATCCCGCCTGTTGTTATTATTATTCAAAAACATCGACTTTATTTCGCACAAGCGGCATATACAAAGTCGACGTCTCGTCGCGGCTTTGTCTTTGACTTTGGCGGCCTTTGATTTCTTTGACGCGCACCGCAAATGTGGACGTCTTTGATTTTCTAGGTTTTTATTTAGTTGACACAAAGTAATAAGGTAATGAGTTAGTTCTTTCTAGTTTTTTAAATCAAACGGATGTGATGCAGTATGCAGTTAATGAGTTGATGTGAATTTTGTGAATTTATCGGAAAGTTTAGTGGAGATTAATTTTTACATACATTAAATACTTTTTAAAATGGAAAAGAAAACTAGACCGGGCCGAGTTCTAGTGAAATGCGCATCTTGTGGTTTTGTATTTAACAAGGACTATCAAAAAATGCATGAGAAAAATATTTACGGTGGAGTTTCGGTTAAAATTAAACGTGTTGGTGTACCGGAAAATCAATTGGCAGCCAGTCAAAAAAAGAGAACGAGAATCAATCCCAACTTCGAAAGAGCATGCTAGTGGTAGGTAAAAATTTACATTTTATAGTACTTTACACACTTGGATAAAGCTACTGAATATTTTTATTACTATTTTTAAACAACGATACAATTTTTTGAACACAATGATTTTCTCGTTTTATAATAATGTATTATAATTTTATTATTAATAATATTATTATTATTTATTATTATAGAAAGAGTTGAAAATGACGAACAGAGTCAAGCTAATAATAATAACAAGCTAATAATAACATATTATCATAAAATGTGGTCAAAAAATCTTCAGGAAGTGTTTAAAAAATTTATCCGACTTGAAATGTAATCGAAAAAATTTAAAAAAATGTCAATTAACAATTATTGGCTTATTTTATGAAAAACAAGTGAAACATTCTTTTCTCCGCAGGATAGTATTGCTTTAAAAATCTATATAATACCATATTTTTTTTAATCTTAAATTAATATTTAAGAATATTTCTACAAATATCAATGTCGACAGTAATTCTAAAGAAAAAGCATATGGTCTGTTCAAACGTATTTTAAATTTTAATTTTTTTCTGCTGTTTATTTTTTTTTAAACTGTTTTTTTAAATATAAAGATTCTTACCGAAATTCTAGAATCCACCAAACTAACGGATTTAATAGGCACGAATTCTTTCAAGTTTTAGATGTCCTAATCACTTTTTTGGAAAAAAATTTATCTGAAGTCCTAAAAATTATACCTTTTGTATAATATTTACTTTCCCACTGTCCAAAACAGCTATTATAGATAATACAAATATTGAAGCTGCTGCAGGGTTTATTGGAGGGATGTAATAATACATGTATTATTATATCCCTCCAATAAACCCGATCGAGCCTAAAAAGCGAGCGCGAAATAACAGATAGCATAGAACTGAAAGATGTGATCGAGTCTTGGACCAAATTAAAGGGTTCAAACCAAGTAGTACTAAAAGTTGCTAATTTTTTCGTTATTTTGTTTATATTTTTTAGGTATAGTTTTAAACTGTTTTCGTTTATATTTTTAAATAAGGTGGTTTTCTTCCTATTTTTTTAAGTAATTATGTTTTGTAAGTTAAGGTATAACCTAATAGTTTAAATTAGTATTTTATTTTAATTTACCTAGTAGGTTGCATTTTTAATATGTTAAAGCTTTTTATAATTAATACATATAAAACAAATTAGTTGTTTTTTTTTATCTTCTTCCCCCCAAAAGTGTGCCTCGGTACGGCCCTGTTTAGGGCCCACTATCCTTCTAAGATGATAGGCACCTCCTAGGTCGTAAGCCAGCCTACAGATTTAAATATAAATACAATAGTAACAATAAATATTAATAATAAAGACACCACTGATAAAGTTTCACTAATAAGACACGCCGCCACACCAAAACAGCAAATACCATAAAAAACAAAACATAAAAAGGAGAATATGACAGGTGACATTGCCAAATATCAATCAAACTGTCAATTTTAAAACATCCCTATCAATTTCAACTAAAAGGCACATGGTAGTAGCAATAACTGATAACTTCTCTTCATAAAAAAAAACCATAATTGTATTTGTCTGGACCTATACGAGGGCCCGAAAACGCAAAAAACTGGTACCCACACCAGAAACAGATCACAACATTAAATGATTGGATTTTAGGTTTTAAGCCATGAAGAACTTTTTTTTGACCTTTTGTCCTAAAATTATTAATAAAAAAGTTTTCTATATGCCGCTAACTTACGTAGTTGGGCGTATAAACGAACTTATATAAAAAACTTTTTTATTATTAATTTTAGAAAAACAATATATTATTTATAAAATAAAACTACATATCAGATATCAAATTTTATGAGTCGTGTACGAGGTTTTTCTAAAATGAATGTACTTTACTCTTGACCAGAAATTATTTTTTTGACAAACCTCGTGTACAACTCATAAAATTTTATACCCGATAGTTGTATCTTAAATTTTAGATTATGCACAATGTTTTTGTGCAAAATAAATACTTTTAATAAAACCGATAATACATTTTTTTTTCCACATGTAGCCAACAAATGTTCGGACAAATCACATCAATAGCTGGCTGCATCTCCCTTTGCCTTAATAATAGCTTTTATTATATCAGGCATAGTTTTTAACAAGCTTTTCGCAATCTTCCGTGGTAAAAGAATCCCATATATTTTGCAATTTTACCCGCAAATCAGAAATGTTGCGCTGTGGATCATTTCTTAATTGCTGCTTCATCTTGTGCCATACAGTTTCGATTATATTTAGATCAGGGCTGCTGGAGGGCCAGTCAAGGACGCAAATATTGTTGTCCTGCAGCCACATTCTTGTGGTCTTGGCTGTATGGCAGGAGGCGCCATCTTGTTGAAAAGTAAAGTTTCCATCAGGTGATAAAATTGGAATTGACACTAACAAATTGGTTTCAAGAATGTTCTGATATGTTTCTGCGTTTATAATTCCGTCTATAAAGTGCAGTTTTCCAACACTGAAACCAGACATGCTTCCCCATACCATAACACCTGATGGAAATTTTATTTTTCTCTTTAGGCAGTCTTTGTTAAAGGCTTAATTTTTGTTCCTTCTAACACGTGATCGATGGTCACCCACGAAAATATCAAATTTTGATTCATCGCTAAAAATGATTTTTTTCCAATCTTCAAAAGTCCACATTGCCCTTTCCTTTGCCCACGCTATTCATCTTTTCTTTTGTTTTTCCGTCAGCAACGGCTTTTCTTTTGCCTAAACCAATGATTTCACTGCATAAACATGAGATTTTTCTTAAACGTAACCTACGTTCCTTATAAAAATATAAACCAGACTTATGGATCCAGCGACGACACGTTTCTCGTGAAACATTTCCAATTATTTATTTATTTTATTTTGCTGTTATTTCCCTTACAGTACTTCGGCGATCAGTTTTACAAATCCGAACAAGAGATCTTTGCATTTGGGAAGTGACTTTTGTTACGATCAGATTTTGCAATTTTTATAATTACGTCACTTTATTAAACAATTTCGTTTATTTTCATTTCTCTGAAATAAATAATATTTATTTGATAATTTCAAAATTTTAATCTTACTACTTTTGTTTTCTGAGTGTAGAGTAATTTCTAGAATAATCCAAATATATTCATCTCAGCTGTTTTCGACAGACTACGACTTAAACGATAGATACGTTTTTGTTGAGGATTAGTAACTCTGTAATTTATAATCGATTATGGGGTAGCGTTCGATATTATTTTAATTTTAAGGATGTACATTTTGTACTATAATTAGTAAATGTTTTATAAGAGGTTAATAATTAGTTCATCTGTATTAGGATTTAGTTGATCCAGCAGATAACAATATTAATTGTTGTTAAATAACTTGTTGTGGTTATTTATCGATGTATCGGAATGTGATCGATTATCGATTTGTACTATGGTCCGATTCGAAACTGTTTGCATTTGTAAATATCGAATTGTTTGGTTAGAGAGTAATTAGAAATTACGCATTTTTCGTTCTTTCCAAACTTATCATCGAATGTAGAGGGTCATTATTTAGTCAGTGTGTGTGTTCCTGTTATAATTTTATGCATTTGTAGAGTGTTTTGGTATTGCATAATAATTAAAACCGCCCTTAGTGTGTGGGATTGCGGGATTTGAACACCACACATATATTTTTTAATAATACAGTTGTATTCTGGATTTGGCTAATGACGCAGTTGGAAAGCTGGCCGGAGCGTTCAGTACATCGTTTAGTATCCAGTTTTATACCAAGTTTTTGTACGAATGTAGGTACAATTACGGTTTTGGCAATGATTTGTCCTTGGATGTTTACCATGACAATGGAGAATATTTTATGGAATTTGATCATATTTGTGATGTTGTATGATGCATATATGATGTCCTGTTAATTGGATTTTCTTTGATTTGGATTGGATGTCTTCCATTCTAAGAGTTTAGTTGTCGAATGGTGTACAATGATTCCATGTAGTTTGCGGTTACATCTATAACATAGAGCCACCAACAGTACCATTTTGCTGTCCACATAAGTATCTATACTTAACGAAAACAGAGTCTTGAATCTTCGGATACTCCGTGGATTGTTTATCTACTGATTAAGCTAAGTAATTTTTTATTTTATATAATTTTAATGAAGTGAGAAAATCTAGACTCATAGGTTTTTGTTTTGGCTCCAACGAATTAGATTTGGTTATTTTCAGTAACTTTAATACTGAATTGTTTTGTCAAATTTTACATACAAGATTCGTTTGAGTTGAAATCTATTTAAATTTGATGTAACTTTATTTTAGGATTTAATAAGTTGCAACTTATAGAACATATAGAAAACTTTAATTTAATATTTTATTTGTAAGCTGCTGCATGATCCTTTGTATAGGATTAATGTATTTATTGTATTCTACATATTCGACTACTCGACTAATGTAAAAATGTATATAATTTTGTAATTATTATCTATAATAAGAACTAATCGGTTCTATCTTTGTGATTACTTTCATGTCTCTTAAGTTTCTTGCCGAAGTCTGTTTTTAAAAGGGTTAAAATAAATTTGATTGATTTGTACAGTTATTATAGTTTTATTTATATTTAGGTATTGGAGAACTTAAATTCTGGCCCGACCTTTAGTACACCAACTAAAGTTAGGAGAACCCAAGAACCCTTGTATAGTCTAATATTCACAGCTACCCTTGGAAAATAACCGGTAGCACTTTGCGTGGCCGACCAGCGTGACCATGTCTTGAAATTTGACTTGAACCCGTTTCTCCATATTTTTTCACAATATCTGACACCGTGGACTTTGCGACATTTATTTGTTTAGCAATATCCCGAAAGGTTTTTTCTTGGTTAAACAGTTTTACTATTAATTCTCTAATTGCACCATTTGTTGCTTTACCACGCGACATTTTGGAGCCAATTGATAATCAAATTAATTCTCAAGTTAAAATGTCAAAATAGAAACACTTTTTTTTTTTGTTTCCATGGCTTGCTATTATTTGTTTTACTAACGTGTCCGAACATTTAAGTGTCAGCAAATATTGCATTTTTATCAACATTAGTTTAGTTTTTTAATCAATATTAGTTTATTTGAAAACAATTTTATAAATATGATGTAAACAATACATATTATGTCTTATAAATGAAAAACATATGATATTAAATCCCTTAAGGAAATTTTCAAACTTTTTCGCAAAATCAGTTGATGTCCGAACATTTTTGTGTTAGGGCTCGTACTCCAAAATATGAGTTGAAGTTGTTAAACGCATCGTGAAATTTACGTGTCATGACAGATAATGACAATTATTATTAGGATTTCTTATTTTCCCATTAAAACAGAGGTTATGTTAATTGCGTTACGTGCATACGCCAGAGCCCGCAAGCTTACGTATGTACGTAGACGTAAATGTGACGGATATTCGAATGCGCATGCGTAGATGTGAATTTTCACGTATTCGTTTACATTCATAGCATCACTCTACTATTTAAAATCACTTCAGTGAACAAGATTGTTCCAGACATTTCCACATACCCTTCCTTTTTATTTCCATACATTCCTCAATCTTATACCTACCCCACTTCTTTTACCTTTTTTTTTTGAGTGAATTTTCCGTGGATCCGCAATCCCAGCAATATTCAGTGAAATGTTTAGGGGGACGCGCGATGTCCGAAAAGATTGTTTACTTCCAGTAACGAAATAGATACAGATACCAAATATTATCACGCAGATTTCTGTTTCTTGTTTATTTATTAATTAAAATGAATGAAAAACTATTTACCAATATAATTCGTGAATATCCACTTCTTTATTTGAGCTTTTTATAGTTTTATCTGTCAATTTCTTTGTCTTCTAAAACAACATACGATGCCACAAATTCTTCATCTGAAATGAAAATCTCAAAATCAAAATGACAAAACTGTGTCAATCTAGTCTGTGCAAATAAATGTTTTGGGGAATTTTGCACTAATGTAAGGAGATTGCATTCCTATCTGTTTCAATCCTAATAATTCCATTTCGCGAGACGTATAATAGCATCCCTATCCTTCATTTTTCCGTTTTATGAATGTTTAATACATTGTTATACTTGCTAACATTAACGCCATTCGTAACGTGTAGATATATCTTGTCTGTGTCATTGGAAAGTTGACGAGTTATATATTTTTGTTGTCTTCTTCTGTTCTTCAGTTTACAACAGGCAAAAAAATTAGTATATGCAATATCATACAGTTGATTTTCTTGGTAACAGTTCTAAAGTTGTTCTTTTTTTCTAATTATCCATAGGAACACCCAAATCATCACTTTTGATACTAATTTCATTATTGAAAAACATTTTAATAATTGTCTGTGATAAGAATTCGCTTTTAATGAAAGCCTTTTATTTGTAATTAAATTCAAAAATATTTCAGTAACTATAAAAACAGGTAAATATAAATTACCATCCACATGATAACGTTCAAATATTAATTACCTGCCAGGCGACATAAAAGTGTGAAATTTCGATTTATCTGTTTTATTATGAATAGAGAGTTAACAAAAAAATATATAATAAAAAATATATAATACACTCGTTAAAAGTGATTTTATTTTGCCAATTTTAAAACTTGCATCATAAATAACTATTTTTTTGATGTCGTCCAGTCTCGTCTATAAAATAAAGTGGAATAAATTATTTTGATCAATTTTTATTATAGAACCGGTTTAATAATAACATCCTCACAGATCATTTACCTAATTTGATTTAATATATTTGGTAACATTTTTCAAAAATACTTTCATATTTTAAAAAATAACCGATTGTTATTTTATAGTAGGCAATTGGAAAAGTCATAACGAAAATCGCCTTATCAAAAAGAGAAAAATTAATATTTCATTCGTCGTTAGAACCAGCTCGACAATGCCGTTTCCGGGAACGTATCGGGAACATAAATTCTGTCCTGAATTTGCCACTTGGAGGTAAAAGATTTACGACCTATGGGAATTTTCGTTATTGGCAGTGTCCCCTTTTTTTGGATCTCGAACGCTGTGCGTGTGTTCAGGTATTGCTGAATGCATTTATCAGCTGAAAAAAGGTCGCTTTCCGGGTGAAATATTACGCTTGAGTACTATTTATGAATATTTGCGAGTATTAAGCGAGTTAGACGTCTTGATTGGAGATATTTATGAGTTTAGTCAATATTTTTACCTATGTCGCTGACAATATTGACAAATAATGTCACGATATATCGGTGCTGTTAAGAACCTTATTAATACACTGTTTTTTAATAACGGCACTGTTTCTATTTGATACAGTAGCTAAAGACCTATCAATTGAACCAAATAGATTTTGAAATAGTTGGTTGTTACACCACTACATATATTTAGGATTTATTTCCATCTTCTGGTGAAGGCAATAATTATTATTTTTTGTTTTAAAACGTTGAGAGAAAAATAAACAATTTAACATTTTAAAACCAGCGAAAGCCCATCTTTTTGTTTTATGTCATGTGTATTAGTTAAAAACCAATCCCGTGAATCATGTCGTTGAAAACTTTGCGCGGCTCTGAATTAAATCCAAAGAAACACTTAAAAAGAAGAAGAATTGTACACTCGATATACGTGAATTTTTCCAAGACCTACTTTAGAAACACTTTTTTGTAGATCACTCCTTATAAAACCCACGACTCACTCCAGTAGGTATACTACTAACTCGAGCGAATTTCACACTTTCTGCACATATTGTTGCGTGATAGACAGCAAACAACACTTAGTTCTCTTTGGAACAAGAATTATTGTTAAATATCTTCAAGTGAGCAGAATCGATTCAGATCTATTACAGTATTTATTCCAGGAAATGTACATTTTTCGAGACCAGTGTTGAGTACCTTGGACATTAGCATAACGAAATATAAAAATCTCCAAAAAGTTTAAGCTATCCTAGAGATGCCACAGTCAGTAGATGTTGTTGGAATATTTCTTGGAATAGTTACATATTATAGTAGATTTATTCATAAATTGTCTACTAAAACCTATCCTTTAAGAAAGCTTTTACAAAAAAATAAAAATTCGATTGGTATTCTTCCTGTGAATTTGCATTAATTAAACAAGAAATAGCAAGTGATTAAGTTCTAGTTCCGTATGATCCGAATGTACCTCTAATTTTAGCCTGTGATGCTAGTCCTACATGAGTTGCTGGAATTCTTTCGCATCTCATCGATAATGTTAAAAAACCTATAAGATTTGCTTTAAGATCACTAATCTCTAGTCAGCAAAATTATAGTCAATTAAACCGTGAAGCATTTTCAATAATGTTTTTTGTTAATCATTTCTATATGTACCTATTTGGTCGTTAGTTTAAACTTGTAACTGACAATAGTCCACTCTGTAGCATTTTTCATCAAAATGCAAAACCTCCAGTTATTACATCCTCTAGCCTTATCAGGTTTTCTTCATTCTTATCTGGATTTAAATAAGAAGTTGAATTTAAACAATCGTCTGATCATACAAATGTAGACTGCCTTTCTAGAGCTCCAATAGAACAGACATATTCATTAATGGATAAACTTTTAATCGATGAGGTAAATTAACTTTGTTGTTCAACAATTTGCCATATATAGTCCTATAACTCGACTCATGAAAATATCCGTTGAGCAACTAAAACTAATCCAGTTTTGTCTAAAATTATACATAAATTAAAATCTAACAATAAAATTAATAGATATCTTACGATACAAGATGACATTTTGCTTAGTGATCAAAGAGTGGTAATTTCAGGTAATATTTAACCCATAGTTCTTTCCAAACTCCATACTAATTACTCACATAGGTATAACCAAAATAAAAAAACTAACCAGAAGATACTGTTATTGGAAGAATATCGATAAAGACATCGAAAAGATTGTTAAATCATGTCAATCCTGTGATGAAGTATGAATTCTAAAATACAGTTACATAATTGAGATGTACCTTTAGATAATTGGGATCGTATCCACATAGATTACTCCGGACCTTTTTAAAGATATTACTATTTAGTTGTTGTTGACTCAAAATCAAGATAGGCAGATATAAAAATTTTACGTGATCTGTTAAAGAGATTTTTTTTTTCATGGATTGGATAGTTAGCGACCATGCTTTATTAGTGAACAATTTTATTCTTTTTAAAAGACACATGGCCTTTTCTAAAAATTTATTGCACCAGGTCATCTAACAACCAGTGCTTGGCGAAAAGAAACGTTCAAACTTTGAAAAATCGTCTTGAGTTATAGGAAGGTTCAAGAAATATTACTTAAATACCGAACTACTCCCCTCAATTCGGGAAAATCCCCAGCAAAATTATATTTAAATCGATAAGTTAGATTTAGACTAGACGTAATTCGACCACTTAAGCATTCTAAATCAGAAATACATTTACCAAGAGTTCTTAGTTTTAAAATAGGAATAAGAATACAAGCAAGATTCTATCAAGGAAGTAAGACGTCTTGAAAAATTAGCATAATAACTAAAAAGTTTGGACGTTTACTCCCTTAAACGACATATAGATCAGTTATGCGATACCCTAATTACAAAGAAGAGAGCAAGATTTGCTGATGAAGAATTGGATAAATTTAATAAAGGACAACAGTCGCAAAATTATAAACAGTACCTACCTAATAGGTAGGTAATAGGTAGAATAATATTCTACAGCAAGCAAATAACAGACAGAATAATAATAATAATAATAATAGTGAAAAGACTGAACCCGAAATGTTTTACCCTGAAAGAATTCAGTTGCGGCGTTTACATTGAATTCGATATATGCAACAAGGTTTTGTACCTTAGTAATTTTTCCCCTTATTTTGTTAAAAAAAAGAGAAAGAAATTATTAAGACCATCTTCGAACCCCAAAGGTGAAAACACATACTTGGAGATTTGATAAAATCCTGTCACTGCGGAATTCGAACCCAGACATCTTTGTTCTGTACACAGGTAGGGCATTTGTGTACAGAACCAATAATTCGTAGGGGGATTTTTGTGATTTGTTTCCGAATTTTTTAACTATTTCTACAACTTATTTCAGATAATTCTGACCTTTAAATTTGCGATCTACGTTATATTAAATTCACAATTTTCAGACTCAGGTTTACGGTACGTTACGTACATTGAAAACTTAACTCAAGCAGATGAAGATATAAGCTTAGTAAGCATTAAATGCGTTTCTAATACACGCCGATGCTGTATAGAGGTATTTGAAGATTTGAGAACGAACCTAAAAACATCAAACTCCCGGCTAGGAATCTCGACAGTCAATGTCGAGTTGGTCTAGAGCACGGGTCTCCAAACTTTCCAGCCTTAAAGCCATACTGATTATTTCAATAAGTTCCAAGGGCCAAAACAGTTTTAATTTTTCTGCAATTATCTATAGTTTCTAGACTAATCACCCAGTATGGCCCTGAGCGAGCATACGCTTGCTAAAATCGCTAGTTGAATTAGGGCCATTCGCACCGCTAGTAGTTAAGAAATAAGCGAAGCTTAAAATGACACTGTCAATGGAAAAATGTCATTTTAAGATTGGCTTATTTCCTTAGATTATACAAACCTTAGATGGAACATAAGACACTGCGCATAATCCCATTTCGAAATTATTCACACCCACCAATCATAGTTGAGAACATCACATGTCAGAGCGTTGTCCATCCAAATTTAATGTGTCAACGAGAATTCATTTGGTATTTTAGTGACTTAAATTTTGGAAATTAACGTTTAAAATGCCAAGACGTGTTGTAGAAAGCTTTATTTATAATAAAAGTGCGAAATGTGACGGAGATAAAAGAAACTTATATTTATTTCGGTGAGATATTTAATTTTTAAAGATTCTGTCGACGTCCATATTTGTTGATTTGAAAATAAACAGAATCGGACTTGGTCATTGGTACATGTTATAAGTAGCAAATAAAGGTTATTTTTATAAACTGTTTACTATTTCTTGTTTCATGGTGCATCTGTTTTCAGGAAGTGGAAAGAGAAACATACAATCAAATACAAAAATATCAATTTCATTGCCAATTTATTCGTTTCAAACTTCACAACTGGTTTCAATAGTTTTTTCAAAACTATTTATTTAGTATTTCTCTATAACAGGGTTACTCAAAGTGTGCTCCGTGGAGCGCAAAGCCTTTGTGAGGACTCCGCGAAGAAAATAATCACAATAAAAAAAAAAAAACAGTACTATCGCCACAAAATGGAGGGACCTGGCTTGAGAACCTTTTTTTTGAGAAGTAATTTTTTTAAGTCACTAAGAGGAAGGAGGATATGATTTTGCTTCAGGACTTTTATTTTATTTTTATGGGTGAAATGGATTTGGGATAATTCTTGCAAGGAATCTTTGGAATTAATCAAAAATAAATTAACAACAAATTATGTTCTTATGCATTTTCAGCCTGAGTTGTCAATTAACTTAATCGTAGATGCATCAAATGTGGGAATAAGGGCCATATGTCATGTTTTTAAAAAAAATATTGAGAAATCTATAGCTTCTGCATCGCGTACCTTATCAAAGTCAGAACAAAAATATTCCCAAATTGAAAGAGAGGGCCTTCCAATAATTTTTGGCTTAAATAAATTTAATGAATATTCATATAGACATTTATTCATCCTAGTTACAGATTACTTACCTCTGGTAACTATTTTTAACCCAGCTAAAGGTATACCCCAATTTTTAGCCAACAGACTACGTAGATGGGCAGTAATATTGTCAAATTACAATTATAAAATTGAATAATATGTAAAATCGGAGCATAATATGAAGCCGATTTTTTATCACGTTTACCTTGAAAGTCAAAATGAGAGTCAAATTGAAGAAAAAAATTTGAAAAATATTTTTTAAATTATGTGTTTAATTTGTTGAGGGCCCCGTTAAATATTTAGCTTTTCAAAAAGGTTCCGTCCCCAAAAAAGTTTGAGAAACACTGCTCTATAATAATATGGGATCTATCCATTTAATTACATTTTATTTTCTCTAATTTTGACACATAAAGTAATATATTTTATAAAGTAGAACATTATGCAACTGATTACGAAAAGTTGATTATGTCACCAGTTACGAAATGAAAATAAATAAAACTGCCTCTTTTTTGGTTTTTAAGTCGAAAAATCGAGAAATCGAGTAATCGAAAAATCTAAAAATCGAAAAATAAAAAATCGAAAAATCCAAAAAACCAAAAATCGAAAAAACCAAATATCGAAAAAAGGCCGAACACCGTTATTGAAAACTGCCCAGAAATGTTGGGGGTAAAATTTTGACGTACTCCTTTAAGGATAATGGGTAAATTTTTTTTTTTCAAATTTCTCGCGGGTAATGTCAAAAATCAGATCGACAACACTGCACATGTTCCTTATTTTTATTATTATTGAAAAAAAAAAACGTCGTAGGGCAATCAAATACAACAATTTTCTGAAATATTTGATTGGAAGTACCTACAAAAGAATGCTGGTGAATTATTTTTCAACACAATTTTATAAATAATCAAGACAAAATTAGAAAAAATCTTGTATGTAAACACGTTGCCAAATGCCGTTTTGTGTAACTCGTTCATTTTGCAGGACCTCGCTCCGCTCGTCCCGCAAATATTTACTCGATACACAAAATAAGGCATTTCGTAACTGGTTACATACATAGCTATTAATTGACTTTCTAATATTTTAAATCATTGAACGGTATTTTCCGTAAATAATTAAATCATAAATAATTACCGGCATATAAGTACCAAAACATTTTTTTTTTCTTCGAAGAATAGGCTTATGTCAAATAAACTTAAAATATAACGAACGAAAAGGTAACCCATTTCTAATAAAATTTAATTATTTATTTTATTTTGGTGTGGTCGTAGAAAAAATCTTGTGTGTAATTCGGCAAAAAGTACTTTGGCTGTTTCGATAACTTTTTATCTCAACAGGTATTTTGTTACAATAATTTTATAAACTTCTACTTAGGGTCGATTTCACGGTTTTGTTAAACGAAGTTTAAAATAATAAACGAAGATTAAAATGACATTTTTATATTAACAAAAATAAAGTTTAAATTACTAAATGGAGTTTAAAATGACATTTTTACATTAACAATGTCATTTTAATCTTCACTTAGTAATTTAAACTTCGTTTGACACAACGGTGGAATCGCCCCTTAGCTAGTTATATATTGATAAAGTGTTATTGCCCTCATCATAAATGAATCGTGCTGACAAATAAAGTCAAAAAAACGTGTTATAATTTTTCATCTTTTAGTTACCTACCAAAATTAGGTACTACAATACAAATATTTAAGTCCGGCCCAGAACATCTCCCTACTCCTTCCACCCAGTTTTTCGGTTTTGGCAAAATTCGCACAGTGACAAATGCTATTTCTTAACTATTAGCGGTTACTATTGTGTATTGTTACGACCGTGACACTTGACGAGATCTGGTGGTCAGAAGCGGAAATATGTAGTGGTAGTACCCTCTATCGCTAACAGATGGAGCTAGTAGTACTTTTTAAATTGCCGTAACAAATAAACATTCGTGAATAACCTCAATGGTTCAAGAAAGTTCTGGTATATTCCACTCACTTTAAAATGTCAGTAATTGGAATATAAAAAGGTGTAAACAAGTTTATTTTTATTATTTTGACAAAATTGTGTATAATTCCCATAAGAAGCCATGTATTTTAAACTACGTAAACCGTACCAGCGCCCATGCGGTTAATTATAAAAGCTTAATTGACGTGTGATTTTTGGGACCGTATTTTGAGCATGCCGATTCGCCTCCTTACCTCTAGTCTTCATAGGCTAGCGGTACGACCACGAGTCAGTCTGTCTAGGGAAGGCGCGATTAAAATTACGTAACAGTATTTTGATTTGACTTGTGTGTGATTTACTAGAATGGAAAGAAGCCAAAAAAAAAAACAGCAAATGCAGAACATTCAAAGATTAGTGTAATTTTCAATATTTCGTAATTGAATACAGTAATAAGGTACTATGTTTGATTTGCAATGAAACCATAGCAAAAACATTTTTTTCAAAAGTACTCAATATATACAGGAAGTATGCGGATACAAAAATCTTAATTTACGAAATTCAATTTTTAACAAGAGGCTGCAAGAAGTGTGCACCGAAAAGGTAAATTTATTTAAAACTGTCAGTTTGTCAGTAAACACCGTTGCTCGGAGGGTACAAGACATCGCAGAAAATATATCATCTCAACTGTCTGACAAAAATGGACATCTTTTAAAATCCTTTTGATACTGGCATTAGAACCCTACCCCTGGAACTTCAAATGAAAATTTTTGATTTACAGTGCAATTAAGAACAAATCAAAAGTCATCTTTGTTGAAATTTATAAGAGTCTTCCACTGGTACAATTTGATAATATGCATGAATTTGATCATGGGTTGTTTTCTGTTTTTGGTACTACTTACTTGTATGAGAAAACATTCTCCAAAATAAAGTACACAAAGAATGTTACAGATCTAAGTTAACCGATGAGCAAAAAATCTTTTTTAATAATTGGTACAAGTAAAATTGGCCCACAACTACAAACTATTGTCAGTTAATTTAGCTTTTCCGTTCCTGAGGGATTTTCAGGGTAAAAATCATATGTGTGATTCAGGAGTTATACATCGATATACATACATATATGATACTTTTTACCCCAACATAACTGTCGAGGGTAAAACAGCGGGATGTTCACTAGTTTATATTGTTAGTGGGATTTAATTCAATTATTTGTTAATTATTATACTTAAATTAAATTTTTTGAGTATTATACTTGTCATTAAGCTGTAACTAGCAAGTAAATAAATCAGAGTTATTATTATTCAATTTTTTTTATCCAATTTATCACAGCAACTAGAAGCCATTAGCTGTCGCGGGCCGGATTGATGACACTGGCGGGCCGGATTTGGCCCGCGGGCTGTAGTTTGCAGACCCCTAGTCTAAAGGTAGGGCATTTGTGTACAGAATAAAGATGTCTGGGTTCGAATCGTGGTGCTGATAGGATTTTTTCAAATGTCCAAGTATGTATTTTCACCTTTGGGGTTCGGAGATGGTCTTAATAATTCGTAGGCCAATTTTTGAGATTTGTTTTCGAATTTTCAAATTATTTCAATAATAGTTGTTATTGCAGAAAACGTCTCAATACTTATTTATTTTATTTATTTATTTGTAATCCACGCGACGTCAAATCATGGATAAGAATAGAGAGCTAACATTCGCAAGAACTTACCGTTTAAGTGTATTATGTATAATCCTAAAAAATATCACTTATTTTAATTTACTTTACGAAGATAAATATTATACGGATAGCCCCGTATAAAAGGCAGTATTTACTGATACATTTATCAGAAAAAAGGATGTTCAGGCACACAGACAGTAAAAAATCACACTGAAAGGATATTTATGTCCCCGGATTTTCGTCCTGTATCCCCATTAGGGAAGTAAATGTCTTGATTAGAGGGGATTTATTAGAAAACAAGGACTGCACAAGGACTAAGCATCGGTCTCTTGGCGGGTATTGGCCGATTCAGGATATATAGGGTTTATAAAAATACTTTTATTTTTTAACATGGTCAATAATGTCTATTTTTAACAGTATTGATCTCCGTATGTCTTTACTTTTTTGATTTTAAAACTAAATACAGTTTCTCAGAGAATTATTTCCAGTAACATCCCACAAGATAGTGCCTCTTTTCATTTTATATTAATACCATTAAATTTACTATTTTTATCACTCTGAACAAAACAGAGATTTTTTAATGAAATATTTAATAGGAAATAAAAACGCCTGATTAAAAATGTTTGATTTTTGCTTTCTGCTCTCATTTTAGAGCAATATAATAAATTTATTTTTAGCGTGATCATAAAACAGTACTCGATATTTCATTTTATACGCCAATTAGGTATTTGGAATTTGTGAATGCAACATCATGCAGAGTTGGCGTTGATTTAAGGAAATATGTTTGAACATTTACGAAAAATCCTCAAATACTACAATACAAGCTAAATATTTTAGTCATAAAATTTGCTGTAATTCTCTTGACTGCTTTGTTCCAAAGTTTTTCTGCTATTTCAGTATTCATGAATGGAGCTCTCTTTTGATTTCCCATAATTAAAGAACAATTTTAGTTGTTCTGTTTTTAATATTTAAAGTATTTATTATTGTTACCAAAGATTATATATTTCTACAAATAATATTTAGGTAATACAATTGAATTGTTTATTTTAATAGTTATATTCGGTAACAAGGTTGGAATGAAAATTTAATACGAGTATCGGATTTTAATTCAAACAGAGTAACAGACTGTACTTTTTCCACGGCCATAGACACAGTAGGAATTGAATTTAGTAAAATGAAACTTTAAAATAAAATATTTAATCTAACTTATGTTAGACAAGTTTTTATTTAAATGTATTGCATAATGTTAGTTTAGGAGAACCATTATTAAATTCCATATACGTGTATGTGTTTGCGTTGTTATGTATATTGAAAACTTAATACATTTAGACGACCTGAGGAAGTGGCTCGCATTCGGTTGCATGTTTCCTCAGACGATGCTATACAGTAGTATGTTGAAGAATTAAAAATTTACTGAAACATGAGTTTGGATTCGAAATCTTGTATTCATCTTGACAATTCGGAAATCTCTATGTCAGCGATAGCTTAAGTGAAATAGCGGCTGTACGTAGAACAGGAGTAGGAAGGTTCGAATCTCCCCACGATGGGATTTTTTTTATCAATTTTTTAATAAATGTGTTTTCTCCTTGAGGGTTCAAAAATAATTTTCATTATTTTGTTTCAAGCTTCTAGCTTCACTTGCTGTGAAATAGGAAGTCTGTTTGGCGCTAAGGTGGTGAAATCAGAATAAGGGGCCAGTTTTGGTAACACAGTTTGCTCTGCGACCCTGTAGTACACCAGTGTGAGGTTTAAAAAAGTACTTCCAGGTGGTCACCGCTAATGGGGTAACCACTAAATTAGAAGAAATGATTCTACCTCACACCTTGTACCCTACGGTACCGTGAAATAAAAAGGGTGAAAGCCGGTATTAAAGAAAAGAAACAGAAATTATTAACAAAATATATTTACAAAAATAAAATAAAAAAACATTGTAAAAGCTCGGGATACAGTGATCGGTACTTTAGTACTGATATCCCAAAAATAAATTTTCAATTAAGAAATGTTGTATTAAATCAAATAAACGGTAAAAGACTAAAGTTATACAATAAAAGAAAATATGAAATAACTAAGACGGCACTATTGGTACCCCCGGTATATTATTTTATTAAATAAATAATTAAAATACAATAGTGACAATAAAAAGAAAATAATCGGAATAAAATAATTAAAACAATAATCACGGCGCTCCCTGTACAATAGAAAATAGCTTTCCTAACAAATAAATTGTTTAAATACAATAGTTAAACAATGCAAAGAAAATAAACGGAATGAAATAATTGTAACCTACCTCGCCCAGGTACCTTCATAATTAATTACTTCAATTTTATTATTGAATATTGAAAAATCTTTTAGTTAATTAAATCCTATCTAAGATGCTTAATAAATAAAAGAAATATTTCTGTTGGCCGGGTCTCTAATATTACAGAAAAGATAAAAAGTTATCACATGAGAATCCGATCCAAAAACCTCAATAAACGTATTTCTTTTCACGAAGTAATAATCATTAAAACACTTAAACCGCTTTTCTTTCTAGTTTCAATGGTAAGACCGATTTTTGACAATATTTCGATACAATATTCCAAAAAGTTCTCAAGACGCATAATAAATGTACCTTCCCCGTTTCCACACAAATTCGTTCTAAACAGAGCTACGACAAACTGACATTAAAAAGGCCATTAAAACTGGTATAAAGACCCAAACCCAAGGAGCTCGACAGGCATTGATTATGATTTTATATAGAATTCATTTTATTATTTTGTATTCAAGTATTCATTTTATTATTTATATCCAGTTATAGTTCAAGTTCAGTAGTCAGTACCTTTCCTAAAAAGCTCTTCCTAAACGACGTATATCCTAAAATACCTTTTAGTTCCGAAGCTATCAACGTCCCGATGCCCAACGTTCCAAAGCTCAACACCCAGCCGTCATACTTCCTTACTCTTCTACGTCCCAACGCTGTCACTTTTCGCACAACCTAAGTATTTCCTACCTTATATCCATCCCGACGCTCAACGTTCCACCACTCTACTTCTCGACGCTTGACGTCCCTATATATTTCCTTCATAATATTCTTGTCGACACCCTTTGTCGCGTAGCACCACCTAAGTATTTTCTACCATATATATCTGTCCCGACGCAGTACCGTAATAAATATCTTCCTTTCCACCGCGACGCTACGCGCATCGACGCAAGGCGACGTTTCATCGCTGCGACGTGCCTAAATCGACGCTGTTACAATGCTAGATAAAATTAGTAATTAATGTCTAGTATAGATGATTCTAATGTCTTAATTTTCAATGGTGAGTCAAAAGATTTATGTAACTTTCTTTGAGATACCATCGGGTTTACGTTTGAACAAGGTCCTGACATTTACTTCATAATACTATCAACGTAACCAATAAATCACATGGCCTGCGGGTATTCACACCGAAAGATAGTTAGGTTAGACATCTGTTTTCCGATGAGTGAATTTAAGTATTTCAATAGAAATTATAAAAATCAATATTTAGAAATATACTTGGTTGTAGTAAGTCATTTTATTAAAAATGATGAAAATCAATACCTTAGAAATAAACAGGGGTGTATTACCTTGGATAAATTATACAAACCGAGATGGTAAAATTTAACAGTAAGTTAACCAACTGGTGAATGGACATTGTTCGTTAGCTCAAGAAGGGTACATTTTACTAAGCCACCCATTTTACTAGGTTTGAAACATAAGTAAGTAAAATCAACACAGTAAGGTAACCAACTGGCGAATTGACGCTGTTCGTTACTTCCGTTGGTCATCACCTCTATACACGTCGAAATAATTAACTAAGAGGTTACAATCTGTGTATATCTAGAATAGAATTAAGTTAAATAAAAATATAAACATCAACACAGTAGTTAACCAACTGGCGAATTGACGCTGTTCGTTAATTCTGTTGGTTGTCAAGCTAAATAAAATATATCTTGATAGCAAATAAACGTGGTGCGTTTGAACGGGACTCAAGTGAGATCTCAGTAAATAGTACAAATTTATTGTAATATACTTTGCTAATTATTGCATTGCATTTAAAGTACGAAAAATAAAAGGGTTTAAATAAAATTTTGTATGGTTTTATTTAACAATTTGCATCCAACTTTGCATCGAATCCTGGTTTACCTTAATTAACATTTTCACAACGTGGGTATAATAAAAATTATCATTTACGCAACTAGACGATCACTACTACTAGAGGAAAAAGGCCAAGTACAGTAAGTATGGAATTTAAAGTAAAACAAAATTAAGAGGTAAATAATAAAATTTCATGGAATAAACATCGATCAAAAAGGGGTACCGGGGTGGTGGACCGTTACATAATTACGGCGCTTCCTGTATAATAGAAAAATTGATTTTCCCTCAAGAATTATTTTACTAAATCGAAAGAAATAAATCAAACGATTATTACGGTATTCCCTATTTGACAGAACACACGAGCTTTTAATTAAGAGGAAGAAAAAAAAACAATAGGAAAACTGTCTGAGTGCGTCGTTTAGAAAAACCCGATGCCGGATTTGAGTCTTTATCGATTTAACGTCGTATAACAATCGGTTTAACCTCGTATAACAACCTTTCCTAATTTCGGATAGCCGACTCCAAATAATTACTTGACTGGTATTTGCTAGGAATGGCCTGATCGCAATAAATATAAGATTTCTGATGTTGCGCGCTAGTTGAATTTCGCTTTGGCCAATTTCCTTCTTCGGAGTCTATCTGGGAGATCCACAGTTGGCTCGATTTTGGGAGATTCGACAAGATTATTTCGCGATAATTTTTAATATACTCGTGGGCTATAGGTATTAGGCAAATTGCGGATTGGCTAAATTCCCTTATCGGATCCTGACTGGGAGGTCCTCAGTTAGTTCGGCTTTGGGAGATTCGACAAAATTATTTCACGATAATTTTTAATAAGTTCAATTAAAGACCAGCGGGAAGAACAGGGCCAGAAAAATTTTAATCGGGAATAATAAAAGAAAACCTACCTTAAGTATTGTTGTGCGGGAGTAGCACAAGAATCGTCAGAGGACAGGAGCTAAAAAAGCAATTTTTTTTGTGCTCTGCCATTTATGTCTCATGAGCAATTCCGGAGTGGGAGAAACTACGTCCAGTACATATATTTACTAGTGAAGAATAAAAAGAATAAAAATAACGTCCTTTTAACACCTACCAAATATATCTAGATAGTTTACATGAAATTTAATGTTCAAATCCAAATTTGGATTTTAGTAAATACGAAAATATTTTAAACTACGAGGGTTCTCATAAATATTCAAATACGGGAATTTCTAGGAAACAAAAATACGGTGGCTCTTCGAAACGTTACCAGGCGGAAATTAATTAAAATATACATTTTTACAATTGATTAAAATTAAAGTTTAGTGACTTCATCACAGTTTAGTAGGGTTAATATTGGATTTAATTAGAATTTCCTGAAAATTTAAATACTAATACGTCACGTAAAACTGTCAGTCATAAAATTAATGACTTTTTACCATGATGATAGCTATTGGCTAGTAGCTGTTACTTCTAAAGTTAGAATAAATACGTATTAAATATATAAGAGACAAGTGTTCCAGAATTTACTTTCAATCTCAATAGCAAAAATGCTTTCTTTCTCTTACTATTAGTAGTTTCGAAATAACTACATTCAGTAGTGGTAGAAAATTATGTATCATACAATTTTATATTTTCAAAATAAACTACCATTACAGCTATCTACATTATCGACTGAGTAACAGATAATTGGTTAGTTTAACTATCCCCTATGTCACTGAAAGGAAACTTGTTGCCAAATACCTGTAAATAATCGGCAATTCTTAATTATCCTTCCTATTTATGACCTCTTCTCCAATCCAGCAACCCCGCATACTCCCTATTTAAGGTTTACGTTCGACAATTTTTTATGTACGAATTGTAAATCTTGTATACGAAGTATAGTGGGGCAAAGGACATCTAAAAGACAGCAAGGTTCCTTCTTAGTCACCTAAAAGAACTTTTTCATCATCGTCGATTTCTCGGAAATGTCGCTTTTCGCTTGCAGTTTAGTTCTGCTTATCAACCAGCGCCTAAGCCTCCTTTTATGAATTTCTTACGGAAAAATTAAATAAAAGAAATTAAGGATTTGTACAACTCGATGACCGATCTAAACTAAAGAAACGAAAGTTTCGGTGCAAAATAGCTGTTTGTGTATTAAGAGCGAAAAGTGATAATTTGACGATTGAGACAGAAAGTTGGCCGCGAAACGCTTAGCGGCAACAAAATACAGACAATATTTTTTCTACGATCTCATTATTTTAAGAAATATATATAAAAACTGAGAATTTGTCGTAAGTAGTGTATAATGTGTTTTGACTGTATCTATGTTAATCATAAAAAACGAAGTTTATATTCAAAGTCAATGGTAACTCGGATAATTTAAATAAGATGAGCAACAAATCTTTCAAGTTTTCCGTTCGGCGAGAGACAAAGCTGTCACTTAATGTCTGTTCGCGGAAAACGTCAACTTTGCGTTTGTATTTCGAAGCGTACTTTGAATAGTAATCGTAGAAAAACCATATTAAAATAATCATCTTATTAATGTAGGTATGAAAATATTTGGTAAACTCTTTATTGTTTTTTTATTTACATTGTTTACATCAAAACCCTTATTTATGTTTTAATAATACGAATACATTTTTAGATATTTACGAGTATAATTTAAACTCAATATGTGATAATTTTGTAACCTAAATCAAAAAGCGGTACACACTCATTTAAACTACTCGCGTTGTAGCTATGTATTGCTATAACTCAAAGTTCATATTTAGAATAGATTTAATAAGTACATAAATATGTTGCCGGTCCTGATTTTCGCTAATTCATCAGAAACAAGCAATTATAGCGGAAACAAGTTAACAGTTAAAAGCAAATTTTACAGTGAAATATTAATTATTATAAATTTTAAACAAACTGTTCGTTTGGAACCGGAAAACGAGCAATAAGCGCAGTATTTAGGTCTCTATTTGTTCTCTCTAACAATATTTTGTCTACCTAGCATTTGATATCCAAACTATATACGTACATATTTAATTATTTTACGTACATGGAAAATGAATAAGTTTTAATGAGTTAAAGTTGAAGAGAATTTTGATGATGAATTTTGGAACAGCAAAGTTAGAGGTCGCCAATGGTTGGTGTTTAGCAATTTGATTTAGTTAATTTTAAACAAAATACGAAAAGTATTCTCCTACACAGTCAATGCATTGTTGCATCCGCGAAAACCATTCTTAAATACATTTTCTCTAATCTTCTAGTCGTAATTTGTTTATTATATTTTTAAAGGCATTAGCCGCTTCTTCACTTATTAGTTTAAGCAACTGTGTGAGCCTGAGCGTTATTTTGATATAAGATGATCCTTCCTCTTAGACGTTTTTCACGATCATTTTGGAGATCTTGAGGCGAATAAACTATACCATTTTGAATTAACAGTACTTATCTCCTTACTCAGTGAAAACATGCTTAGGCCCGTATTTATAAACAAAACTCAGCTGAGTCGAACTTGGGTAAGTCGTCCTTGAACTAAAATCGAAGTTCGGTTATATCGCGTGAATTTAGAGATGGGTAGTAACAAATCCGTAAATGTACATAATAGTTACAGATTTGCTAATATCCATCTCTAAATTCCAGTCTAACACCAGAACCACAGAATACTTTTACAGAAGCGAAGGCATGTCAATTTTTGGGGTCCAAAATTTTTTGCGCATGATCAGGGCCGCCATTTTATAACCGGCAAAACTGTCATGTCACGAGTGTTGTTTTGATGTGTCAGGATCAGTCATTTGTAATTTATGATTTTTTTTTATCGAATTTAAGTGTCTTTAGTGTTTTCCTTTGTATATTTTTTAACAATTATTGAGTAAATCTGTGTTTAGTGCTTTCCTTTGTCTATTTTATGAACATTGTTCAGTAAACATGTTTTTAATCGAAGACTTTTTGTGGTATGTGCTGAGCTATTTACATATTTTTATTTATTTTATTAAAGCAAAATAATTTTTTAGTGAACTGATGGAATCTAAAAGAAAGAGATGTGTTTATCGCCCATGTCTACCTCGAACGGATTCGAATACTAGTTATTTTTCATTTTCCAAAGTTTCAGAAAGGTATGTAAAATAAATTATGCAATTTAAATGAGGAAAACTGATAGCTCTACCTAACAAATAGTTTAAATTTTGATCCAGATATCCAAATTTACCAACGTTATGTGCTTCGTTTGAAAAGTACCTCGTGGAACGGAGTAGAACTAGTAGATTTTTTTTAATCATGTGATAATCGAGCTTATGTGGAATAAAAGCTATAGATTTGTTTGTGTTTCCGGTTTCCATTAGAATAAACTAAAACCTTTCTTTTAAATCAAATTTGATTTCTCTTCTCCTGGTTTTTGTTGCAAGTTTCAAAATAAACTTCATTTTTAGCTGTGGTATTTTTCATCTAACATTTTTTATAAATATTTTTTGCTCTTAATAACCAGATATGGAAACAAGATGAAAAAGAATAAACTGTGACACAAAAGACAACTGTCTGTACATCTCACAGAAATACATCTACAACTTCAGTTGCTTTTTTCCAGTGAACTGTATAGTAAAAAATAGTTTTCTGCTTTTTTCTTTGTCCATTGTCACATAAATTACATTTACTCCGTAAGCTCTAAAATTTCATTCAGAGGAAATACTTGACTTATCAGTTCTGCATTAAAAGGCCATGGAGCAGATCCCATCGAGAACGGCTTCGAGTAAAATGAGTAAAACGAGGTACTTTTCAAATGCAGCAATGTTAACGGTATGTTATTTATTTGGCTATTTAATCAAAACAATTATTTTATTATCATTTTTAAATCAAATTATATTTTTGTACCTATGACAATGTATTTTGTATTTTTTTAGGTTTCCCATGTTGTTAAGAGCCTGTAGTCGAGAAGACTTGATTAATATAACCAGTGAATAATTACACAAAAGCTACCAGTTGTGTAAAAAACATTTCCAGCCCAGTAGTTTTTCATTTGGATCAACTCAGAAATGTTTATTTGAAAATATACTTTTGACAATATTCTGACACACACCCACAACAAATGAAATAATTGATCATTCTGAATGAATCTGTATCCTACTAAATCCCACGACGATTTTCTCAGTACACCATGTATTAAAAATAATATAAAAGTGTTGTTTTTATGTATGTTTTAATTTAAATATTTTTTTTTTAGGTCCCAGCAAAAGAATGACTAACTTTGAAGATTGAAGAGATATTGTTGTTTCTATTTTGATAATGCATGTGCCAGTCCCAAAAATATCCTTCGGTTGGGCCACAATTTTTAAACCAACCATTTGCAGATTAGTTAAATCTCAAGCGGAATTTAAAAACAAAAAGCCTCTAGCTAGAAGACATTCCAATGAATACAAGCAGTTTGCGCTTACCTTGTATTTTTTAGGACATAGGGCATATTCCTTTGTCTAAAATTTTGTGCCTTTTGATGTGTAGGTATTTTTCATATTGATATTTTTATTAATCTGATTTTTGTAATATGTGTTTTTCGTATTTTGGTTTATTAAAATTAATAGTCAGTATGGGTACATGTTTTATTTATAACAACCTTTTTCCTACAGTACTTTTCTTCAAATCTCAATTTAATTCATAGTTCTAATAATTATGCATCTAAAAATGCAAATTTATGTATACAACAAATTCATATGATTTATAAACAAATCCTAAGTCGTCTGGATTTATGAAATACAGCTACGAGGATGTACCATAATATAAGTTTTCCAAAATAAAGTCCTAAGATGTATCATTGATGCACCCTGGCTCTATCTAAACGATTATCTTCATACAGACAAATAAGAAAAAGAGGTTACTGCAAAACATGAGGGTCGACTCCACTCCCACGTTAATGAAGTGCTGCAATGACTGGACAACTCTGCACAGAAGACTCGAAAGAAAAGCCGAGCTAGTGCTAGTGTAAAACAGTGTAATAAATCGATACGCCAATTATTGGTGATGCTTTTCTACCAACGACTACTAGATTAATTTTGTTTACAAACATGGAATTGTAAAAAATCACAGATTTATCCACCGAGTTGTCAAATTATTATAAGAGTATGGCGAAAGTTTTAATACAAGGATTGTTTATGGTATTATTGACATTATGATAAGGTTCTAAAACACATAAAAGGCCTTCAAAATGACAGTTCGGAAGTATTTGCATTTTTAATGCCAGTTATATATCAGTTTAATCTATTTTTTTAAGTACACAATTAATTAATACATCAATAATTTGTAATAGAATCCCTCTGTTAAAGAGTTAATGTTATCAAAAAAACTGATGAATTAAGGTCTGGTTCCTCAAGTAAAAACTCTTTTTTAATATAGCGATCGGTAAAATTTACTTCAAAATAAATTATTGTGAAGCCTTATTTTTTCTAATTATATCACTAACCTTCAATTCAGAGAAGAAATAGTGGATGTTGCTAAATAAGTTTGTTACATATATTTAAATCCTTTTCTCAGTGTATTATCCGAATTTATAAGAATCTTGGTAATTTTTACCAGTGTAACAACCGGCAAGAACGTCAACTGTCAGCGAGTGTCACTTTAAATTTTGGCCACCCCGACATCAAACGTGCCGACGCAAGCCTTCATTTCTGTAATAGTGGTTATTCTGTGCCAGAACCACTTATTAGATGCTGCGTTTAAGAATCCACATCGGATACATCTGTCCCATTACATTTACGTATACTGAATCACGTGATCAAAGATTTACTACATCTCAGATGCATCCGATGTGGATTCTCAAAAGAGACGTAACCGAACATCGATTTTAGTTCAAGGACGACTTACCCAAGTCCGACTCAGGTAAGTTCTGTTTATAAATACGGGCCTTTGTAATTCCAAAAAAAAAGTGGCGTTTTTTTTGTTTCGTATTTTTTCATGAACAACTTTTGTTGGAGCCGACTCATTCTCAAAGACTCAAACTAACGAAACTAACGAATAATGCTTTCTTTTATGATCATAGCTGTATACACATGTTCCATCATCATGTAATGATGTACACCAAATTAGACGATCTACGGTCAAAGCGATATAATGTAGATCTGCACTACTCACACGGTCTTCTTTTTGAGCTAAAGTCAAGTTATGGGTAATCCACCGAGAAAAAAGCTCACGAACTTTCAAAACTTTTTGTAAAATAGTGTTAGTTTCTTTTGCACCAATCTTAAAAGTTGCTGGAATATTTCTGACAGTAATGTGTCGGTCGTCTTTAATTATGTACCGAATAAGATCAACATTTTTTCTGTAATTATTGTTTTTGGCTTAGAACCTTGAAAACTGTTATTTAAGAACAGCCGATCATGTTGAAATTCATTATATCACCGTTTAACGGTAAAAAAGAAACACGACTTGTCATCAAGCACTCGATTAATGTCCTTCATACATTTCTTACGATTTAAGCCATGCTTGAAATTGTAAAAAATCACAACCCGATAATGCTCCTTGTTTGCTTTAAACTTATGCAACTTAAAAACAATCAGGTATATTTGACCACCTGTCACTAATTAAACTTGTAAAAACTAGACAAAACTATTATCATCTACTAGATAGGATCAGCCGAAAGAGAAAAGCCTTCGTATGTATGTCGTCACTACTAATTTTTATTGATGATTTTTATTCAATACCTTTTTTCCCAATATTAATAATAAAAAAGATTTTCATATGCCGCCAATTTACGTAGACAGTTGGTGACATAGGAAAGCTTTTTTATTTCTAATTTTAGGAAAAAAAGTTGTTCTTTATATTTTTTGACAAACCTCGTATACCACTAAAAAAATTCGATATTTGATGACTGTATTCTAGGTTTTAGATAATACAGAACTTTTTATGAAGAATGACTTTGTTTCCTAAAATTAATAATAAAAAAGTTGTCCATATGATTCCAACCTAAGGGGACATACTGTATGTGTAAGCCGTTGTTCTCCTACAAAATGAAGTCCTGTTGCCACATCTAGTACAAAATACGTGATATCAAACTTAACATTAAATAGGTTTTAAAATTTATTGAAAATTAAGACATTTAATTCAGGTAAATTTAATATAACTAATAATTCAAACTTTTTTGGGTTCAGTTGCAATAAAATAGGTTAAATCGTTTTAGATTTTTAAGATATGTAAATAATTTAGTAAACAAAAGAAAAATATTAAAATAGACATGACAACAACGGATATTATAGCCTTCTGTATCCTTTAGAATGTCTTATTTTCAACAGCACGATATTTGTTTGTATGTACATCTCCTATTTTTGATATCAGTGCTGATGTCTCCTTCGATTGCTAACTGTTCTATATTATCTTGTCCTTATAGGCCTTGTTTATTACACAGTAAAAACACCTATATTCATTACAGTGCCAATTTTTCAGTAATTCCTTGATAATTCGCGCAATTTATCTAGAATTCATCTACAATTCCTTGGCAAGTCCTGTAATTGTTTTACTCCTCGTTGTGAACTTTAAGAAGATAACCAAAATTAAGATGCAGTCTTTACGAAATACATATATTTACTATTTACTATTTACTAATGGTCAGTTATCATTGCTAATGTTGACCCAATATAAATGTCATTAATCCTTTATATTATTACTAACAAACAAAAAATATAAGGTTGTTTCCAACAACGCCCTTCTGATGAGTCTCTGACTCGTGCATGGATGCATTGGTAAACTAATCACTGCGCATGTCAGTCCGTTTATTCGTCCGTTGTTTAATCAGCGACTTGTACTTGTTGGAACGCAAAAAGCAATGGAATTGGACAAACCAAACATAAGTTTTGTGAATTGATATTTTAAACATTGTTTAAAATACAACAAAATACATTTATTTAGCTGTCTCGAACGCTGCGTGTATAATTTTGAAACCTGAAGATGTTTATTTTTATTAAAAATAAGTACGCATTTTACATAAAAAATCATACACAAGATAAAAATAAAAATTATTCATTTCAATTAAAAGAATTAGAAACCCAAGCCACTAACTTAAAATACAAATAAATAGCACGAGCGAGAAGAGACATTCAAATGCGCATGTGCTGATAAATTGTACAAGCGATGAAGCTCTGATCGTTTTGAATCAGAAAATACGTTAGAACGTTTTACTGACAGTTCATCGGATTATCCGTGGCTTTGTAGGAACGGACTATTTTCAATGCGCATGGGTCTGACGTCCTTCTAATGATCAGATTCGCTGTTGGAACAAACCTATAATGTTTTATTTCATTAAAATTCCTCATTTGCCATGAGATAATTTATTTATTTATATTCACCCTATTTTGGCACCTCGAACACGTTCACCTCACGCCTTTACCACCCGAGATGTTACCGTGGAATAGCCAACGACCAATTAAGAGCTTCTCGGAGAAATTTGCAAGTTAATACTCTACATTAATAGGTATTAGGACCCTTATTTTCCAAATTTGCCTCCAAGTTGCGCCATTTTCCGGGATTACGTACCTACGAACTCCTGAGGGTAGTAAGTCTTAAGGCAGGAAGAGATTTGCGGTGTGTACCTACTGTCTTACTTTCTGGAGAGAAAGTGAAATTTAAGTGGCTGACTAAGGGATTAAATTTGTTGTTTTTATTAAAAAAATATACAAAGTGTTCGAAAGCAGGTAGATATATTTTTAGACCTAGAAGTCCATATTACCTATACTGACAAAGTTAAACCTTATACGTAAAGAAGGAGTGGCTTACAGATTACTTAAATAATAAAAAAGTAAATATCTAAAATAAAAGTACAATCAGCCGAGCTTACGGAGAACCGAGAAATGGGCTTCGGTGAAATTTGCTGAATTTTTTATATTTTGCAGTTGTCGATTTCCTGAAGAACTACAACCTAGGTGAGATGATTGTAGCACAACTTAATCTGACTAGTTTGACAAACAGGCCGTTGACTTTTCTAATTGAGATTTTTTAAAAAAGTTAGGTTAGGAATAGATACGCCTTATAAACATTGCAATCGTCCGCAACATCTTTCTGACAGTACGCTCTTCCTATGTTGCCTGAACGAATTTTTTTCCGTACGAATAAAAACGTTGTGTCTGAAAGAGTCCTAAATTGATAAAATTAACTGCGGCTTTCATACTGGACGGAGACGAATTTTTTCCGCATGGTCGATTTGAAAACAGCCGTGTCCACGACTTAATTGTACGGAACTGTACCGTTGCCGTCTATCAGTGGCTTTAGTAACTTTATGCAGGCTTTGATATGACGATTTTTAGTCGTCTGCCGTCCGTTGTTGAGTACACTTTGGTTTTCGTTTATCATAAATATTTTGTATTTTGATTTACGAGTCAATATGACCATGAACGAAAATACTATAAACTAGTAGTTTGGCCTATTACATTTTTTTTAATATTTTTGATTTTGTAGTTAATAAACTAGTAACGAAATAAACATAAAACTCGTTTACTTCAGTGTTACTACTATAATTTTCATAGATTTAATGCAGTATTCATTTTAGTATTATGCCGCTAAATATTGTTTTTTAGCTGGTTATGAAGCTCATCAAAGGACGCAATGGACATCCGAAGGTAATTAAAAATTGTATTTTCATCTGCACGTAAATCTTTCATTAAGCAAATGAATAGGCCCACTTTATCTCGTTTTTAATTAATTGGATGCACCCAGTATATACGACTATGTCGTTTCCGATACTTTTTTATATGACGTTACAAAAGCCACATGGCAATGGCGCACTTTCGATTCATGTCGATAACCAACTAACATCTGTCTGTATCTGTAACGTGTAGGGGGTGGGTTACCCCACGTAACTTAGGTCTCATTAGGCCCAGTGTGCATCCTCCTAAGATGAGAGGCAACTCCTAGCTCGTGAGCCAGCCTACAGATTTAATGTAGTTGACAAAGTCGCCAAGAGGTGCTTCTCTTATATCGGCCGGTGATAGCCGATACTCGCCGAACACAAATCTTCTAATAAATGAGAGCGTCGAACAATCGTAAAGGATATGCTCGAGGGTCTCATCTTCTTGTTGGCACCCTCTGCAGAGTACGGATTCTGTCAGCCCCATGATATGGAGATGCTTCCATACTTGGCAATGACCAATCAGAATGCCTATGACTAGGCGCAAATTCTGTCTGGTCATAGTCAAGTATTTGTTTGCTGCAATGTTGTCAGGATAACTTAAGAGCTTCCTGGTAACTTTGCAGTTTCTTGTTTCATCCCAACTTTCCTTGAATTTCACAAGGGAATGTTCTTTGATTAGGTCTGCCACTACCGATTTTGTCAGGCCAATAAAAGAGCCAAGTCCAAAAAGTATTTAGTTGGCTGCTTACTTGGCTAGTGAATCAGCAAGACGGTTGGTTACCTTTCGATGTGGCGTGACCTTTTATCCATCTTAAAGTGACCACATTATTGATGGATACTTTGGCCAAAGCTTCGTGACATTCTAGTACTAACCTTGTATAAATTCGTGGTATGTGCAGGGTAAGTGTGCTTGTCTGCTATCTGTATAGATGAGCATGTTCCTTCTGAGATATTGTTTCTGGGTATTTCTTTTGCTGCTATGAGAATCCCCGTTAGCTGTTTGAACTAAACTGGCACTATTGCTCACAGCCCATTTTATGTTTAGGTTTAAGAATCTGTAGTATATTCGACATCCTGAGCCTTGTTTTGTTTAAGAACCGTCGGTGTAGATATGAATCGTACCTGCCACTTTTATTTGTTCTAATATAACTTTATATGGCTTATGAAAAATATTGTTCGCTTTAGGCAGTAGAAGCGTATCAAGCGCCTCCTGCCAAAAGCGAGATCTTGCTTCACCTGATCCTACATCATGTCCTATTCCAACCATGCGCAGGCGTGTCATTGTCATCAGAACAACTTCTTTAATGTAAATAATAAGAATGTCTTCCATGCCCCTGGTCGGTGTGGTTTTTATGGCACCTGTTATGTTGAGACATGCTGTTCTTTAAATTTGTTCTATTTTGCAAATAGCTGTCAATTTTTTCGGTACCCAGACAACTGCACCGTATGTAAGCATAGGTCTTACCGTGCAAGTCCATGCGACAACTCTGTGGGAGAGAACCCAGGTGCGCCTCACAGTTCAACGACATTGTTCGTAAGTAATGTATACTTTTTTATTTGGTTTTATACTCTTTTATAGAAAAAAATAAAATATACTATAATATCCCTCAACAGATATTTTGAAGATATGTATTCAAAGCGAAAAATTTAAAAAACAATTATTTCAAAGTGTTATCATCTACTAGATAGGATCAGCCGAAAGAGAAAGGCCTTCGTATGTATGTCGTCACTGCTAATTTTTATTGATGATTTTTATTCAATAACTTTTTTTCCAATATTAATAATAAAAAATATTTTCATATGCCGCCAATTTACGTAGACAGTTGGTGGCATAGGAAAGATTTTTTATTACTAGGTTTATGAAAAAATACCCGTGGTTAGTCCTTTACGAGTGCAAGAAAACTATAAAATTTCAAGTTTCTAGCTTTACTGAACTTTTAGAAAAAAACAAGAAATCACCTCCTGAATAACGTGCTTTTGACAAGACTACTTTCTCCAAGATAATACATTTACTAACCAAGAGAAATGTTCCACAAATGGATAGTTGGTTAAAATATAATATGTTCTCAAAGAGAGCAGTGAACATTAGTGTAGAAGATGTGACTATAAGAGGCTTGGTTGCGAGGACATATCCACAGGGAGGGGGTGCTAAAAACATCGGTAGTGACAAAAATAATTAAAGAATATATCCCTGTAAAATTCCGGGAAAGATAGGAAAAATCAAAAAACTGCAAAGTTGCCAGCGTGCTTTTAAGTTATCCTGATAAAACTGAAGCAAACTATGACTAGACATAATCTGTGCCTGATCACAGGCATTTTAACAGGTTATTGTGTATTTTCATATGGTTAATTTTACTAATAAACTTATTATTATAAAATACATAATCTTCGTAGAATCGGGCTGTCAGAATCCGCACTCTACAAGTGATGCGAAAAAAGAAGATAAAAACATCTAGGATTGCCCGACGTTCTCATTTTATAGATTTGAGTTTGGCGAGTATTGGCTAACACCAGCCAATACAAGAGAAGCACCTCTCGGCGACGTTATCAACTTCAACAAATCTGTTGGCTGGTTGACGAGCTAGGAGGTGCTTATCAGCTTAGGAGAATGCCCAATGGGCCTAGTAAGCTCTAAGTGCTGTTGGGGTAACACACCCTTCATATGTTACGAATACAGATACATAAATAATGGGATTCAAACAACCTTTATAAGACCTAAGTTGTTCTGTGATAATGGCCGTAACACAAAATTAGGAAAGATTAAAAAATAATTGGGCAGTAGAAGAATAGATAATTGGAACGATCTCTTCGGGCTAATATAGACTAAGCTAATTCTGGGTGACTATAACCAGAAAAATCGAAAACCTTTATCTGCCTGAGAATTGTAACAGGGACCAAGCGTTTCCGACTTAAAATACATTTTAGTAAACTGGGACTACTGGAAGATAGTTAGTGCCCATTGTCTGAGGAAGAAGGAAATCACTACGCACATTCTGACTGAATGTGTATCACTCTAGAATCAAAAAGCAATATATAATGCACTCTACCCATATTGGAGCCATTCTAATTTCTACTTTCTATCGGAAAATAGATTTATTATAGGCATCGAGACTATTCCCTGCTGTATTAGCGACAGAATAGGGGAAACATATATTTTAGATTGCACTGTACCCTATACACTATGTCCCAAATTGGTTCCGCATGTATTGTTATCTCGGTTATTATATGAGCTACAAAATCGGTTAAATGGGCAATATTTCTCAGGATTCTATTACCATTTCAGAACTGCTATTATATTTTGTCAGCAAAATTAGTTGGGAAATTTTTAGATTTGTCTATTTCAGCATTCAGTTAAAAGAACGTACAATGTTGTGATATATTTTTAAAAAGGAAATTAACAATTCTATTTAATGCAATAAAAATCCAAGAGGGCGTCTATAAGAAAAAACAAAGTTAAAGTCAATATCTCAAAAACGGAAGAAGAAATTCTTTTATTTTATTTTTTATTGTGAAGACTTTAAAAAAGTGCCTATAAAATGTCCAGACCAAAATACCGTACGTTCTCAAATAATCGAGATACGGAGGACTGTCAAAAACCATTTTGGTTTTTCGCGATTTATTCAAAAAACAAAAATAACTGACAAAATATAATAGCAGTTCTGAAATGGCAATAGAATCGTGAGAAACATTGCCTATTCAACTGATTTTGTATTTCTTATAATAACCGAGATAGCAATACATGCAGCACCAATCTGGGACTCAGTGTATATAACATAACATACCTACGAGTACATAATTTTCTATGACCAGCTTTTAAGAACTTAGTAAGGATGGCTATGAACCATTAATCTCGTTTCCCCCACCGACCTAGAGGTAGAGCTATTGGTGCGTTTTTATTTTGGTAGATTTACTAAAGTTTATACAATATGTTAACTTTTATATCCTGAATCCAGTAGAATGGTATAAAAACACATTGCCAATAAATAAAGAGAAATAAAATGATAGGTTACTGGTAGTGGACCGCAATATCTTGCTTGTAATCAAAAAGGCGTAGTTAAACCAATTACTCTCTTTATCGCTCTCACTTCCAAATATAATAAGGCGTCTCATCTTAATTTTGCCTGATGCGTCGGGTTAACATACTGTATAAACTATGTATCTGAAATGATAAAATATTGACAATTGTTTCAAAGTTCTTTATTGGGGTGAGGTCAGACGATTTTGCTGACAAATCTAAGGCATACATAACATATACGTATACATCATTCAAAAGGTAATATAATAGATTTGAGCAGTTTGTATACCCGTCTGACATTATAACTATTTCCAAAACTGTTTTAAAGCAAAATTTCCAGATACTAGTTAAGAATTTGATCCCTTTCGGGCAACAATGTCCGATTCGCAGTTCAAATAACTTTTTCTAAAGCTCCCGAAAGGTATCAAAAGTTTTTAAGAAAAAAAAAACCGTCAAGATTCAACAACGCTGAAATATTACATTTTCGTTAATATCATCGCGAAACAGAAAACTTTCTGCTGGGACGGAGATTGGCAGCCCAAAAACTTGAGACATTTCACGATTTCCTGCAAGAAATGTTCGCCGTTAGGTGTAAAAATTGACAGGGGTTTTACGATGGAAAGTAGTCTTGGCGAAATGGTTAAATTAGTTTTTCTTCGCTTATTAAGCTGGAGACAAAGTTTTAAATTACATTTATGATAGGAACGTTACAAATATTTTATACAGGGTAGGGTATCATAGAAGTTCTTGTTTTAAATTCTAAAGGTTATGTAGTAGATCGATAAAGTAAAAACAATGTAAAGGTAACTGAACCTATTTACATCAGTGTACTTATTTTTGTTAGTTTTAAAAGTTTTTGTATTTTATTAAAAATTTATATTGTTTTTTTGGAGTGAGGGTAGCCATATGTGAGTAGTAGGGATTAAGTATAAGGGGTTAAGAAAAGGTCCTTTATTTCTCACACGTCGTGTGAGAAATAAAGGACCTTTTCTTAACCCCTTATACTTAATTTATATTGTTATTGCTCTCGGCGCTCGAGTTTAGTTTCTGGGGAAATTCACAGCAGGTAACTCCATTAATGCACCCACCTCAAAATATAGAAACCATTGCATTCATAACTGGCAATCGGCAAACGTTGGACAAATATTGTTTTTAGCGGAATAATTTAGAAGAATTGTTACACTTGGTATTATTGTAGAAGTAGTTTTTTTTTGCGTAGAAGTGGAAAAATCTTCAAAAGACACCTTTAGATTGTGATAAAGGTAGTGTGGGATTTTTACCGCACTAAAAAACCACTCCTAGAGACACCATCGGTAGGGTGGAACCGCCTGTTCGGCATTACTTCGCCTCACCTGGTTAGAAGCGTTACTTACCTATTCAGGAGCCTTCGCTTGTCATTTTCCTTTTTTTCCATTATATTTATAATTATGTCTTCTATAGTTTGCCAATTCCTCTTTGTTTTCATCATTTTATGGATAATGTTCTCTTTTGTCAAATTTTCGCCTACTTCATTTTCTGTTTCTGCTCTAATTTGCTCCCACTTCTTACATCTTACGCATTCGAAGAAGGTATGCTCGGTTGTGTCCGGAATATCGTAAGATAAACATTTGTTTTCTTATTTTATTTTAAACCGATTGAAGTAGAAGCATCCATGTCCCGTTAGGAGTTGTGTAAGGTAGTAATTTACCTGTCCGTGTTTCCTGTTTACCCATGGTCCCATCTTTGCTGCCATTGATCCAATTAAAGGTAAGATTCCAGTTTTGCCGGACATTACCAACATTTCAGTGAATTTTTAATTATCCATCTGCTATCCCAATATTTCATTATATATTTTAAGAATTGCAAATACAAGGGTCCGCGGTTCGGAATACACCGTTGGCAGCGATTTTTAATTTATTTTATTTATTTAAAAATATTTCTGATGCATATGTAGGATTCTCAACTCCCAACTATTAACTGTTGGTTTCTAATTAACAGTGCTAATCCTAAAGTGGCACTGGGAAACAGTGACAACGCCTGTCTGTAGGCGTGTATTAAAGTGCTAGTAAACCTGCAATATGGACTACTAGACTACTAGTACTCCAGGCTAATGGCCTAAGTGGTCAAAGCCATAGACACCAATAAAAAAAAATTGGTTGGCAATATTAAATGAAATTACACTTTGACTTATATATTTCAGATCCATTCTAGGTAGTAAGAGCACTGCAAAAAAATTAAATTTACCAATTACAGTTTATATTTTGGACACCCAACTACCTTTATTTTTAAAAGTAACAATTCTGTCAAACTAATTTTCAGCATAATTTTTAGTCTTTGAGATTACGTATACAATAAAATGAGTTATTTTTGTGTAGAATCGATAAGTAAGAGCATTTTTATTTTTACGTGGTCCACATTAAAAAAAAAATAAATTTTTGTTATACCATATGAAACCAATTTAATTGCGAGTATTAAAACTAAAGTTCTAAAAGTGGCGGTGAAGGCGAGGACAGAGCGTCTACGTTCCACGTGAAAAGCCTAGAATCGAATCTGGGCTGGGGACTTATTTTTATGTTTATTTTATAAATTAGTAAACTTCTTATAAATTATTTTAAAATTAGTTATTTTGTATTAATAAAATAATTTTTTAAATTTGTAGGTTTTTGTTAGTAGGTCGTAGAATAAATATACTGTACAACTCTAGTGGATTGTCCATATGGCCATATTATCCACTTTGGTTGTACAAATTACTATTGTTATGATTATTAGTTAATTTTACATAATAGCTTAAAACTAATGAGGGAAAAAATATTTAACAAACACTCAAACATTTTGCTCCTCAATGAAATTTGGACCACGATTAAGGTAAAAAGTTGGGCCCTTCTCCCTATTGACCCGTAGGACCTGGAGGTCCGAATCCAACACTGCAGACAGAAGGGACAGTTAATAAGATCTACCAATGGCGAGTAGATCCCAGGAGTTAATAATTGACCCAGAAAAAGTTAAACTTTTATAAGGAAAGAACTCAGAGATGACTTAATGAAATCATACTTCTTGTGCAGCCAACCAGGAAGTAGATTAATGTGCTCCCAGTCTGTGAGTACGATCACAGTCAAAGTAAAAATTGCTATGTAATACAAAATTATCGTAAAGGGTGGTACCCAAGTAAGGAAGACCAGATAACTTCAGAGAACAAAAACTAAATCATATTTAAGAATGTTTTACTCTTTAGACAAATCGTATTTATTTATTCTGGTAGTGTAATCATTTTTTTTTTTTATGTTTATAGATGTTTTTCGGGGTTTTCTCAATTCTACATCTAATGAGCGTCACGGCAAATAAAAATAATAGTTGTCCTTCCCCGACACAAGCCCTGCTCTCAGAACTTCAGAGGTTGACTCATAATGGGGTAATTTATAAGGAGATTATTATTAAATCATTGTGAAATAAAATTATTGTTCACTGAAGAAAGAAGCTAAGGGAAAGAAGTGATCTTTTCGAACTCCATGAAAATCACTTTAGTGAACTTTATTTATTCTAAACGACTTATAGTGTGTTTTTAGGCTTATAAAAGTTATTTAATTTTAAAAATGTAGGTTATTTTGTCGCGTATTGTGTTTTAATTATTTTGTGCTAATTTTGAAACGAAAATAAGGACCAAAACAACATTATTACTAGGTTAGAAGTTTAATCAAATTCTATTTTTATAAGTCAACCTGCCCTACTATAAAATGAAAATTTAATAATAATGTATATTATTGATTTTAAAAGCAAACAGGTTTATTTTTATTTGTTTTCTTTTCACAGTTGGTGTAATAATGAACTTTTCGAAACTAGTTTTATAATATTCAACATTATGCAACTGGTTTCGTGAAAAAATGTCACTTTATATGTCAAAATTAGAAAAAAAAAATAATATTAGTATGTTGTTATGTAAATAAATTTGTTTAAAATAAATCATGCCTAAAAAATATTCTCGGAAGAATGCAAAAAATTATTAAGATTACCCACAAGAGGTACAAATTTTATTGTTTTTTATACATCTAAAAATTTAACGAAATAAAATTTTCTCTAAAGATTTTGAATCTTTTGTTGACCGAAAATTACATAATTTGTATGGAAACAATAAAATATCCTCACACAAAATTCTTACTTCTCGTGGTATTTGTAAAGATTATAAAAAAGTCTTTTATAATCAACATTTGCTTCCTTTCCTTAAGGTGAAGTTAAAAGTGATATCAATTCTTTATTTACAATGTAGATTTAAACAACCAAAACTATTTTTGTTAATTTTTCACCTTTTTGACTTTTAGAAATTGACATTTCTCATAAATTATTAATACGTTACTCTGGCAATGGACTGAATTTTTAAAATCCAAACTTTCTGACAAACTTCATATTAACAGTTTTAAAGCAATGAATCAGAAAACACTTTGGTCATAATCAGACTGAGCACGTACTGTGCATTGCCTCCCTTTGGTGTACCGCCAACAAACGGATCGGGGCGAGGCCGTACGGCGAACACATCGAGGCAATTTGCCCCGCCTCGGAAGGCCGTCCACATCTGCATGCTCATGTGTCCTCGGCTTGCCTTATACGCGTATGTGCTCAGATCTGTACCCGCCTTAAGAAAGTGACGAAGAATAACCAACATTGCTTTAATTAAAATGGCAAATACTGCAAATTACTGGTTGATCGCTTTAAAACGGTTATTGACGTACCCTATACTTTAAGTTGGAATGAATTAATTTTTTTAAATTCAATTAGGATTAAGTGAAAATACTGCACAGTGTAGTATTTTCAGATATACTTTTTTTGTGTGTGTTGGAAAAAAGTGTATTGTCATTGGTTGGCGTATTTATAGTATTAAATAAACAATTTAACTAAACTCTAGTTAATTAAATAAACAAAACTAAACTACATACATTACCTCAATATAAGAAATCAGTGACGAGTACGTTAGAGCCAGTATTTATATTCAAAGTTGGATATAAAATAAAATACATACCTGGAGACATTCAAAGAGACTTACGAACGGATCTCGGAATGAATAAATTTCCGAGGATACCCCAGAAACTCTGCAGTTCTACAAGAGAATTGCATTATTAAAATTGACCATTGTGTTAAACATTTTGTCAATGAGTTATTCATTATTATTAAAATTAATATAAGGACGACACATTCATTAAACAAAGTATAATTTAATTTTTTCAGTATCTATGCACATAGGTCTCATACAGTCTAATTACCGCTATTGCTATAGATATACTGTCCATACAATAAAATGATACCATTTATGCTGGATTATGTGTTGGATATGCTGATTTTTAGTCCATGTGTTCTGTAATATAAGAATAAGATAAAAAAATCTAGAAAAACTATTTGTTCCGAATTTCCACCAATACTTTCAGGTATAATTTTCTAACTAAATACACAGGTACTAAAAATCCAACAACACAAAAATTGACAGCTATACGCAAACTATATTCTGAATTAAAGAGGAGTGTAGTAAAATTGGAGTTATAACGTCACATTCCATAGGGGTACTTTAAAAAATAAGTTTCTATAATATAAATAAGGCATATAAAATAATGGTATATACACACTTCGTGGATTAAATTTTAAATGAAAAAATTATATTATTTATAAAAATTAAAAATAAACTTTGTGCTTCTGACAAAATTGTTGCACTTTAACCTTGAACGAAATAAATTTAACCAATAAATAACAAGGAGAACTATATGTTCTTAATGGGATTAAACTTCTTTTAATCTCTTGGTATTAAAAGTAATACATCAGTACCTAAAATCAAAGATCAAAAAAGATAAAAAGTTAAACTATCTTTAAAATTCACTGTCTTCACTATAATTATTGGTATCATCATCACTGTCTTTTCTGTTTATTATTATAGGGTCTATTTAGTTTTCCATTGCTATATTCACTTTCCAAAATATAATTTTTACCTTTTTAAGATGATCAATGCATTTTCTCCAACGTTCTCCATTTACATCTGAAACTGTTCAAACAAAAATTTTGCACATCAGGTAATATAAATATATTTTATAGAGAAACATAATCTTTTAATTATGACCAGATGAGTTCAATGGGATTTAACTCTGCGTAGTAAAAAGGCAATCTGAGAATTTCAATTACTTTTTCTCGGGCCATCTCGTCTACAATATATTTTTTGAATTTGGTTTTATGTTGCCTATTACTAGTGATTCTGCCTTTAAGGATTTAGGAGGACTGATATTTTTAGAATGAAGCATCAATATGTTCTTTTTCATCTTGTTATACGTAGTGACTTCTTTAATCGACTGTGATAGGATGCATTATCCAAAACAATAACGGAGTTGGCTGGATTTATTTATAATGTTCTAAAACCAATTTTCAAACATAGGTCCATCCATTTCTTCATGGTAGTCTTTTGTTTTCTTTGATTTGAACATTAATAAACCATCTGGCAAAAATTGATCGGTACTTTGAATGTGGGTTATTATTAAACGATTTTCTCTTCCTGTTGGATTTTTTTTACACAAGAGACCTCTTCCATAAAGGCTTGTTTTATAATTTTGATGGATGTATCTTGCCAAATGTTTGTTATTGTAGGTCCAACATTAAATCATGTTTCATTTAAATAAAATACCTATTTATGCTGATTCCTTGCATTCGTTATTTTCCTTCAATATTCATGTCTCCCGTAATGATTTTGTCTTTTTCTGTTAAAAAGCTGTTTCTGTCACGTTTTTTGTACCGAAAATTTAATTCATGTAATATTTTTTGCAGATGAAAATATGATATATTTGATAGAGCTATTTTCTATTTCTTGGTGTAATTTTTTAAGTATAGGAATATCTTTTAGAAAGAAAGAAAAATAAACTTTTTTTTTATTACATTCTTTACCCAAATAGTAGATAAGAACAGCTCACCCTGGACAGACTACTAATCACATACGATTAGTACTAAAATGTCACCAAGCTTAAGCCACAACAATGTGGTCACCTTAAGATGGATCAATGCAAGATAAATATTAAATCAGCAAGTATCAGGCAAAACTATTGCCATATACTCTGATAGCCAAGCAGCTCTAAAGGCAATTCTCTCACCAGAAATCAAATCACGACTTGTGAAAGACTGTCTAAAAGATCTGACAGAGCTAAGTAGTCAAAATAAGGTGACATCCTGGGTTCCAGGCCATGAGGGATATCAGGGCAACGAAAAGGCCGACGAATTAGGCCGAGAAGGCTCAGATAAGGTCATGACAGGCCCCGAACCCTTCTGTGGAGTTGCTTAGGCATTGTGCAATGCATCCATTAAACATTGGATGCAAAAAGAGTCTCAGGAATGGTGGAACAACTATCCAAGACTGAGACAGGCCAAACAGTTTATCAAGGAACCATCGGCCAAGTTCACGAAAGACCTACTGGATCAAAAGCGTAAAATCGTTAGGACAACAGTAGGCCTTCTTACTGGACACTGTCGCCTCATAAGGTACATGAGTGTCATAAATCCAGCAGAAGAAGCAACTTTTTGCAGGTTCTGTGAAGAAGAAGAGGAAACATCATTCCACGTCCTGTGCCAATGTGAAGGGCTGGCTGGAATGAGGTTTCTAACATTGGGCGAAGAAAAGCCAATTATGAACATGACCGTTTTGTTGGTCATGACTAGAGGGCGGAATATATGCATCAAAATATAACAAAATATGCGAATATATATGCATCGTTTTTACCAAAAATATGCAGTTATTTTGTCCAATTATGCCTAAATATGCAAATGCATATTTGTTAAAAATACTTAAAAAAAAGTAGGGGGTGGGTAGCTCAGTGGTTAGTGCGTTGGCCTGTGGACTTAGGGGTCCCGGGTTCAAATTCCAGCCGGGACGCGATTTTTTAAATTAATTAATTTATTTAAAAATTAATTCTGATGCCTAGCGAATATTTCCACTTGACCATTCACTGTTGGGTTCTAATTAACATTGCTGTTCCTAATTTGGTACGCTATCAAAGCCATTACACGAAAAAAAAAACAAAAGAAAATATGTAATATAAAAATTTATTTAAAACAAACGAAACACAAAAAGTAGTAGAAGTTAAGTATAGAATAGTATAAAAATATTAAATAGTAATATTATAATAGGAATTTATAATTAAATATTTTTCGAAATTTTCTATTAAAAATTTTTGTCTTGTCTGTAAAAATATGTTTTGATATAGAAAAGGTCCTTTTCAACATCTACCGAAGTAATAGGACAATACCGTAATTTTGGAAGTAATGTACAGGGTCAACGTAAAACTTCTTTGGAAAATTTTCCCTCAAAAATGTTTTTCACTTCCCTTATTTCATTGAACCCTTCATTCTTTAATAAAGTTGTATTTAATTTTTTTCTAATCTTAAGGCCTATGTCACCAGGAACATTGTTACATTTATCGGAAACTGTTGCAATAAAATTTGTTGATTCGATTAAACTTAAATTTTTCTTTTCCAATGAAGTTATTACATCAGGTAAAAAACTAAAATTAACCTTTATAAACACAAGTTGCTTAGGCACAAGGGGATTTTTTAACAATTCTTTACTTTGCACTACACATTGTGAATTGTCTTCTATATCCAAAATTAAATCCTTAATTACTTCAAAATTTTCTGCATAGAATATAGCTGCTTTAATCCATGTCCCCCATCGCGTAATTACGGGTTCCGGGGGCAAACACACCCCTACCATTCTCTCTTTATACAACTGCACTCTTAAAGGGGCTTTTAAAAATATTTTTTTCACATTCGAAATTAGCTTGTTAACCAAGGGATATTCTGTTCTCACAGTTTCTGCAACTAAGTTTATTCCATGCAGAAGACAAGTAACGTGGACCATATTTGGATAAAATATTTTTAAGTTTTGCCCTACTTTTATCATATATGGTGCTGCGTCAGACAAAAACACTAAGAACTTCTCTGAGGGAATTTGATTTGGTAAAAAAAATTCTGCTAGAGATTGTTGAATAAATCGGGTAACAGTTGTATTTTTAGTTTTTTCTAACTGTTTTGATGCAATTAAATATGATGTACCTGGTTCATTTTCTTTTAAGGCTCCAATCATAAGATGTACCATATATCTTCCACAAGCATCTGTGCTTTCATCAACAATGATGTAAAAATTGCTATCATCCAGTAAAACTTTAATTTCTTCTATTACATTTATATATAGCATGTACATTTTTTTCTGAGTGTAGATTCGTCAGGAATGGTTTGATTGCAATATTTTTGTAAAAATTCTCTTAGATGTAGGTTTTGTAACTTCTTTAATGGAATATTTGCCGCAACAAGAGCTTTGCACAAGTCCTGATTAAATACCTCCTTGTCACTTTTTGTTTTGTCGGCGTTTTGAAATGACCTCACAACGCATTGTTGAACCGGTTGTGATTTCATTTTTTGCAATTTGGCTTTATGCAATGATGTTTTCACGTGTTTAACCACCTTGAACTTTTTTTCGCAAACCACTATTTTGGCACAAGCTTTACAAAAAACTTTATCCCCATTGATTTCCAACTCTGGAAAGTTAATAATCCACGAAGAAATTCTCGACATTTTAGGACACTTTTAAAACAACAAATTATTACAAGACTTTTCACTAGGCAAATAACGAAGATACTATCTCATTAAACTGAATGAAAAACATTCAAAATATTCCGATGTTAGGGTAGATTGGTTACAAGAAATTACTGAGAATTTTATATAAACCGTTTTATTGCATTGTAGGTAATACTTTATCTGTGTAAATACCATCTATTAACAATTACCTTAATCTCTTAAGAAGGTAAAAACCCAGTGCATGCCACCCTCCAAGAACTAATTAACAAGAATTTACAAGAAGTGACACTTAAAAACAAATACAAAAATTTAAAAGGTCTTTATTTCAAATATATCTGTATAATCTGTTAAAACAGTTTTTGATTTGCACAGTATAGTATTACATTTTTTTTTCGAAAATATGCAATATTTTCTTAAATTTTCTGAACTTTGGTAAAATATGCAATATTTTCTGAATTTTGGAAAAATATGCAATATTTTCTGAACTTTGGTAAAATATGCAAAAAATGCATATATATGCATTTTGCATATATTCCGCTCTCTAGTCATGACAAACCTAAGTATAGAACATTCTCTTGTAAAATTCAAGAAAAGGTGGGATAAAACGAGAAGCAGTAGACTAGCCAGAGATCTTTTAAGTTACCCAGACAATACTACAGCAAAGAAATACTTTACTATGACTAGACAGAATCTGCGCCTGATCACAGTCCTAATCACAGTCATTCTGACTGGTCATTACCAAGTACGGAACTAACTCCATAGCATGTAGCTGTCAGTCTTCGTACTCTGCAGGTGGTGATAACAAGAAGATTGGCTACCAATCATATCCTCTACGATTTTCCGAGGCTCTCATCTATTAGAAGATTTGTGTTCCGCTAATACCAGCCAATATAAGAAATTAATCTCTCATTGACATCAAATCTTTGGGTTGGCTGACGAGGCCTAAGTGCCGTGGGGTAACCCATTCTTCGCACCTTACATATATATAGTGTTACGGGTTAAAAGTATTTTAATTTAAAATATATTTAAGTAATTAATTTTAAACTTTGGTATTTACCCTAATAAATAAAACAGAACAAAAATAATTTGGGCAGTTATTTAATGTTTGTTATTATTAAAGTAACCTAGTCTGTATTCAATAATTTAGTTTTTTGAGATTCCTTTTTATTTTCACTTCATCTTCAATATCTAGTTTTCTATTGGTCATGAGATACTCCATTTTGACTTGAGATTAACTGTTTCTTTTTGTTGCCTTATCCTTTTTTTGGGTTACTAAATTGAAACACATGTAAATTTATTTTCAGATTAAATCAGCCCTTAAAGAAAGTTTACCACATTAGTTTTAATAAAAGTGCTTAAAATATAAATACTTAAAAAAATTTAATTCACTTATAAGACACACCACCAATGGTTAGTTTTTTTAGTCAAAATTCATGATCATTAGTAATGAAAATAAATAACGGTAATGCATTAATGTTTTAGGCTTTTCTGTAGATGCAGTACTCATTCTCATTGTAACCTGTGAATTTATTTTGACTACCTTACTGCTTTGTAGTTTCTTTCTTTGCTACTCAGCTTTCTGTATAGCATCTTACCTTCCTGCTTTTCTTCATAGACGAGTTTGTAGTCTACCTAGATCGCTGCTAATCTTAGGATTGCAGAAAAGTATCTGGAACTTTTCTAGCTTGACGACAAACATTGATGTTAAAGAATCCTCCTTCTAACGACACTACTGGACTTAATCTTAATAACAGTAAGAACTTTCTATTTGGGGGTGACCTGTTTTGAAATAACAGATGAATCTGAAAATTGAAAATTATAAAAGAAAACGCCACTATATTGATTTAAAATAAAATTAACTTACCTTATGTATACGATTAGTACTAATCGGAATTTAAGAGGTAATTTGTTTAATATATTATTTACTTTTTATTTTTGTTTTTAGATCTTGGCCATATAAATATGTAAATTATATTTACCTACTCTGTCGATATGTCTTGATTAACCCACTAGTCCTTGTTTACCCCATAGAGAATAAATTGTAACAATAGGCTATGTAATTAGTAATATAATTAATACCAAAGTTACAAAGTGTTCAGTTACCGACTATGGTTTTCAACAAAACTAATGCAAAAGAGAAATAAAATCGACGTCCATTCGATGCCATGGCGGCCGTTCGAAAACGTAAAGCAAATTCCACGGTAAGCAATTACAGCCAATTAGGGCGCGGTTAAAACGGTGGAATTGCTGAAAATTGTGTAAAATGACCCTTCAACGCATAAATAAAATTTCCTACAGTGCGGTTTGTACATAGTAATTCGATGAACTCATAAATTTTGTGGTGACCTTTCGTTAAGTACCGAAAATCGGGGTGTAATTTCGTTTATCAAATTGAAAAACGATACGTGTATCACGCGTGCAATACTTACCGGAATTTTGATCGTGATGTCGACATAAATCATCTCGAATTAAGCATAGAGCGGGATTATAATATAAAATGAAAACGCGTTGTTTTGGGGCTTCCATTAATTACGTAAGGTTTTTTAAAATTTAAATCTCTATCCCCTTGGTTAGATTTGGCGAGACGTGGTAACAATTTAATTTTTTTTTTTTTTTTTTATTTGGTGTCATCGGTATTAACCACTGATCTGTATTATTACAGATTAGTGGTATTAACTACTAAGATTATTAGCCTCTATTTTATGTGTTATATGTTGTATATACAAGGGTCATTCAATAAGGAAAGAGACAAATGGCTATAGCTCAAATCCGGTTTATTTCAATCTTTCAAAAATAAGCTTTTTTTCAACAGTTATCAGTTATGCACCTGTCTCATCTTTCTTGCAGCTTCCTACTTTCTTTGGCGAAGAATTCTTTCGATTTACTCCGAAGCCACTTTTGCACCGCTTCCCTAACTTCCTCATTGTTAGCAAATCTTTTTCCACGTAGGGTGGTCCAAACAGGTAAAAATCAGATATGGCGAGGTCGGGACTGTAGGCAGGATGAGGTAAGACCTCCCAATCCAATTCTTGAAGCTTATCACAGGTCAGCTGGGCTGTATGAGGGCGGGCGTTATCGTGCTGAAGATAACTCCTTCTGACAAGAGTCCACGGCGTTTGCTCCTGATAGTTGTTCTAACTTTGTGTTCTAGCATCTTAGAGTAGTATTGGTTATTGACAGTTCGCTGATCTTTAAGAAAATCGCTATAGACTGGACCTTGTGAGTCCCAAAAGATGGTCAGCATCACTTAACCGGAGGAAGGTTGAACCTTGAATGTTTGCGAACTGTAAAGCTAGTGTGTTTCCACTCCATACTCTACCTTTTGATCTCAGGGTCATAGTGATGGATCCAAACCTCGTCGCTGGTCACTATTCTTTTAAAAAAAGCGTCTCCTTCAATCAAACTTCGTTGCTTTAAGTCTTCACTAATGAAAAGCCTAGATTCATTATGAGCGTCAGTAAGCTGTCTGTGAACCCATCTGGCACATGTTTTTCTGTACTTTAAATTGTTCTGAATGACATTGTCAACAGTTCCAACACTTACTTGAACTTCCTCAACCATCATCTCAACAGTAATTCTTCTGTTATCACAAATAATTTCGTCAATACTCGATTCCAACGAGAGACCAGAAACTTCCACTGGACGTCCACATCGGGGTTCATCAGATACACTTGTTCGGCTACTTTTAAACCTATCAACCCAGTTGTAAAAATTCGCACGGTTCATACAACTTTTACTGTACTGTATCAACATTCTAGAGAAAATTTCACTTGGTTTTTCACCTTCTGCGACTAAAAATCTAATGACTGAACGCTGCTCTTCTAAGGTCCAATCTTCTAGTGGCAAATTTAAAATGTTGAGGTTATGTTGACATAAAATGATGAAACAGCTGATCAGAGCATATCCCAAGGTTGCCAACTAACACCCCTAAAAAGATTGTACACATTCATTGAATAGTTTTAAAATTATAGAATTTGTCTCTTTACTTATTGAATGACCCTCGTATTTTGCTTTATACCATTAAATACGTAAGCGTAATTCTGATATCTTCTGGGTAATACATTTTTTGTGGAAAATAAGAAGAGATACACAGAGAAACAAATTTATTTCCCAGGTATAAAAAGTATATTTGGACTATAAGAAAAAAGTTACTGGTTAATAATAAAATATTTTGGCTCTGTCATGAAATAGCGCTAAACGAAATAAAGCCTGAGTGAAAAATCGCGTTTCAACAGAGCGCCTGAACGAAATAGCGAGTATGAAAAGGCTAGTCTAGTCATAGTCAAGTATTTGTTTGCTGCAGTCTTGTCAGGATAACTTAAAAGCTCCCTGGCAACTCTGCAGTTTCTTGTTTCATCCCATCTTTACTTGAATTTCACAAGGGAATGTTCTTTAATTAGGTCTGTCACTACCGATTTTATTAGGTTAATAGAAGGACCAGGTCCAAAAAGTATATATGTGTATATATGAATCGTACCTGCCACTTCCGCCTCTTCTATTTGTTCTGTTACAACTTTATATGGCTTATGGAAGATATATCTCAATGAGATGGAGTCCTTGTTCGCTTGAAGCAAAGGGAGCGTATCGAGCGCCTCCTGCCAAAAGCGAAGTCTCGCCTCACCAGATCCTACATCAGGTTCTATTTCAACCGTGCGGAGGCGTGTCATTAATATAAATATCAAGGGGAGTGAGACTAAAAATGACTTCCATAGCTCTGGTTGGTGTTGTTTTCATGGCTCCTGTTATGTTGAGAAATGCTGTTTGAATTTGTTTTAGTTTACGGATAGTTGTTAATTTTTGGGTTTTTGGTACCCAGACAACTGCACCGTATGTTAGCATAGGTCTTGTGATAGCTGTGTAAGTCCATGCGATGACTCTGGGGGAGAAACACCAGGTGCGCCCCATGGTTCGGCGGAATTATTCATAAGCAATGTATGCTCTTTTAACTCTGATTTCTAAATGCGAGTTTTATGTTAACTTGCTGTCAAAGGTGAGACCCAAATACTTCGACTCTGTTGCAAAGTTTAGTTTTGTGTTTAGGAGTTCTGGAGGTTTTAATTCCATATTCATCCTTGTGAAAAGGACCATTTCAGTCTTCTTAGGATTGATAGACAGTGAATGGCCCTTACACCACTGTTCTATAATTTTGAGAGCTACTTGCATTCTTTCGCAGAATGACCAGGTCATCTGGATTTGCTATTGTGTAGTGACTGTCATTATTGAGGCGGCTGATGAGGGTGTCGAGGACCATGTTCCACAGTAAAGGTGATAGAACTCCTACCTGTAGACATCCCCTCGCAACCTAGCCTCTTATATTTACATCTTCTACACATATGTTTACTGCTCGCTTTGAAAGCATGTTATGTATCCAGGCACTAACCATCTGTGGAATATTCCTGTTAATTAGTGAGTGTATTATCTTGGGGAAGGTGGTTTTATCAAAAGCACCTACTATGTCTATGAAAACACCCAAGGCGGACTCCTTATTGTCCAGAAATCTTTCTATACGACCAGCAACTAGATTTCGGACTGATGCTGTTTCAATACTCACTATTTATAAAGTCTGACGCTTTTTTAATATGCGCTATTTTTAGTAGGCGCTATTTTGATCAACACTATTTCGTTCTCAGCTATTTCTTGATAGAGCAAAATACACACAACCAAACGTATATGGAATCACTCTGTATTTCTGAATACACTTTTTGTAAGAAAAATTTGGAATTTAATTTAAAGATAAGGCTTTCTGTTCTAAACAAATATGATAATAAAGAAGCAACGACTGCGGCTATTTATAGTAAAATCAAGATTCTCCCGTAATTTCATTTCGGTCCCAAAAAACAAAAAATGGCCTTATGTTGGACTAACAGATGTGCAAATGGGAAGAATTATTGCTCTCATTGTACAAGTAATGCCCCAAAGAGACGTAGCAGAGGTAGTAGGTATTCCCAAGTTTTTAAATGTCACTCCGTATATTGAATTTTGACATCATAAACAATACGTTAGTCAAAAAATGTTTTAGTAGCTAAATAGCTAATTATTGGAGAACAACAGTAATAGAAGACAATTTACTCGTCAGGAAAGGAACTTTTCCACAACTGAGCGGGAATGTCTAGCTGTGTTGTGGGCGGTCGAAAAGCTCCGTCCGTATCTAGAAGGAATACCGTTCACGGTCGTGACGGACCATTACAGCTTGTTGTGGCTTCATAATTTGAAAGATTTGTCAGGTCGTCTTAGTCGTTGGGCAGTCCGGTTACAACAATTTGACTTCAAAGTTGTTCACAGAAAAGGTAAAGATAATGTTGTTCCGGATACTCTGTCAAGGGCAGTTCCAGTAATTGATGCGGTTTCTGTTGAGGAACCACCCGTTGATGTTTTGTCGGGTGCTAAGGAAGATGTTTGGTTCCAGACTATGGTTAATAGGGTCCGGATTAGTCCTCATAACTTTAGCAAGTGGCGGGAACGTGACGGTCAGTTGTGGAAACATGTCTCTTCTCCATACTCTCATTTGTCTCCGAATTCCGAGTCGTGCAAGGATAGCTGAAAAATATTATTGGCCCAAGATGAGGAGTGATATTGCCAAGGTCATTAATCGGTGTGTGGTTTGCGCTAAGTATAAGGTGTCGCAGAAGGCACCTTCGGATAAAATTGCGTCACACCCCATTGTTAATAGGCCTTTTGAAATGATATCCCTAGACTTAATGGGTCCGCTCCCTAAGTCTAAACAGGGGAATTCGTATCTTCTGGTTGTGAATGATTTTCTTAGTAAATACGTTTTATTGTTTCCGTTAAGAACTGCTACTAGTTCCAATATTTGTAAGAAGGTTGAGAATGAGGTATTTCTCATATATGGTGTTCCGAAAACCATTATCTGTGATAATGGTGTACAGTTTCGTGGAAAGGAGTTCGTTAGGCTAGCTGACAAATATAAAAGTAAAATTAAATTTTGTGCATTCTATAACCCAAGGGCCAACCCGACGGAACGTTGTAACAGGGTGGTAAAGACAATGATTTCGATGTACGTGTCAGATAATCATAAATGTTGGGATGAGCGTATTAGTGAAATTGGTTGTGCTCTCCGCACCGCAAAACATGAAGGGACCAATCTGACTCCATTTTTCATAAATTTTGGTCGTAATATTGTTCTTTCTGGGGATGATTATGACAATCGTGATCTTCTTGGCGTGGAGGATGGTTCACAGCTCGGCAATTGTAGTCGTAATGAGGCATTCCGCGATATGTATGCTGATGTCAAGGAACGTCTAGAAGCAGCTGCTAAAAAATCTTGTGATAGGTACAACCTTCGTCGTAGACATGAAGAGTACTTACCTAATCAATTAGTATGGCGTAAAAACTATGTCCTATCTGACGCTTCAAAGTTCTTTACCAAAAAGTTAGCTCCGCGGTTTCTTGGTCCCTTCTACGTGAAAAGGAGGATATCTCCTTGGACTTATGAGTTGAGGGATGTTGATGGAAAGCCTATGGGAGTTTGGAATACCAAGGATCTGAAGCCTGGTCCTGTTGACTCTGACGAGGACTAGTTACAAGAGAAATTTTTGGGAAAAATTTCTTGTAGCAAGGGGGGAGTTGTTACAATTTGATTTTTACCTTACTCTACCTGGTCAATTCCATGAGAATACTCCTTTAGTTTTAGAGAAAACACCATTAATATACTGAACTGTATTAATATCTTTATTTTTTATTACTATAACTGGAATACACCTTTCAACTATTACTAATAAAGTATAGTAATCTTAGATTTCTTCATGTTTTGCTTCCTTAGAACTACTCCCATAAATTTCACTAATATACCATTTTTATTCATAATTCACTAGTAGTACTACTCCACCCCACGTCTCTTGGCTAATTTTCCCATAATTATTATCTACCTCGCTTGCCAGTTCATTTTACGCTAGTTTGGTTCCTATAAATAAATAAAATCATTATTAGTAGATGTAAATTAAAATATCCACTTGTATTTCAGATATACTACACTCTTTTTACGATTTGAACCTACATATTAGTTTAGTAACTTACCTTGCTTATATGGTTGGGTGTTCTATATTATTATTTAATAGGTTTCTGGTTTGTTTTAAATGTTTGAATAAAATTTGTGTGGTTTTGTTTACGAATCGCAGGTCGTGTCAGCTGTTCGGTGTGGCTGTCATCAATTGACGATTGACATCGACCTCTGGTGTATCTCGACTCTACTCGCGGTCCGGTGCATCGTCTCATCGAGGTCATTGGGAGTATCGATTTGGTCCGATTCGTTCCGATCCATGATATCAGTTTTTTTTAATCTGATATGTCGGGTATTGGGTTTCTTAGTATAGTAAATTATGTATGTTTAGCTTTAGGTATTGTAATGGTTGTGTCTGGATAATTAATTTCAGGTACTCGCTCAATTACGTCATTTCAGGTTCTTGGTTGTTGGGTTGGTAGTCAGAAGAGTGCAACTCGCAAAAAAAACGTACTTTTGCTTGGGACGTTGTTACCATTTTTGACATTTTGCAATTCGCTGGTCGTACATTGTGGTTTGTGGCCGTAGTTTCAAAATTTATGGTTTTCTTAACCATCCTTTAGTGGGATTAGTTTTCTGTGCCACAATTTGTTTTTGGAGTTTATTTAGTTCGTGTTGCTAGTCGTATTTGTGTATAATTCCCAAAACTTAATCTCCCAGAGAGGATTTTATATGTACACGTGCCAGTGTTGCATTTTACCAACTTCATTTTGTGGATACAAGGCCTATAATTACGTACTGACGGTAGTTGAGCTCTCACCTATCTCTGCAGCCCCATTGGCCAAGGGTAAGTTGTATATATTTTTATATGTCTTTGCCCACATTTTGTAAGTTGTTTATTCGTGAGTGTAGTGTTTATTGTTTATAAATTTCATCAATTTTACGTTGTAACTGACTCGGGTTTTGTTTCCTTTTAGGGTTTTGGTTTTGATTTTTGGTTTTTGTTTTATTTGTCATCTTCCGGTTCTACGGCTATAAGTCATACCCTTCTTACTTCCCTCTGATGGCTACTGGGTACTTCTGGATGTGCTGACGTCTTGTACACCCTTGTTCTTGGGGTAACACGCTTCCAGCCTGACAGGAAAGTGTACCTGTGACTGATCGCAGCAATTATTGCAGTGGCCGAGTTCCGCTTCGACATCGTCCAGTGGCGCACGCAAGTTTTTGTTTCTTTTATTATTTACATTTACTTATTTAATAAACAATCGCTTTCGGTAGTGTTGATATAGCTATTTGACTACGCTTTTAGTATTAGTTATTTTTTTTGTGTTAGTGCTTCCTAGCTATGATGCAGACTTAATACTAACTTAGTAGCTGTCACTTGTTAGTTAGTCTCATTTTGTAATCACGTACAGTCACGCACAATTTAATATTAACGTAGGGCAACCATATTGCCACCTGCTCCCTTACAGCGCATGCGCCTGGGCCCAAGCGACGCTTATTATTCATGACTTATTGCTTAGTTGGGGCCGACTGTTAGTGACAATGTATAATATTTAAAATAAAATTAGTTATTTAGTTAGAACTGCTTTTAAGCTAATTTATTAGCTATTGGTATGCTATTGTAATTGTAAATATTGTTTGCGTTAAATATTTTCTTAGCTTTAGGTGAATTTGCAGATTGCTAACATAAATGATTGAAGCGTACCTTGCATTAAATATTTTCTTAATTCTAGGTGTTGAATGCAGATTGCTGATATTAATGTTTCTTTCTTTTTTTTTTAACTAAGGCCATACCTTTCATTATTTAATTTTGTTTTATTGACTCTAGGAGTTAAATTGCAGGGTGCGAATAATATTTTTTATTTAATCATTAATATAAATTTAGGTTGCTTATGCAAAGTTAATGCTTATCACATGGGGGATATCTAGTCTTTTTAGGTTACTCTTAAGAATTGTATTGCTATTATTATTTAGGTATTTTTTAGGGGTTTAATATAATACATTATTAATCGTGGTTAAACCCTCGTTAAATGGTTCTATTTGTTTACAGTAATTAATTTAGGTTAGGTTTCGCTACAGAGTTCGTTATATGTACCTTAAGATTAAACGGTTAATTTTTGTACTCATGTAAGTTCTTTTTTTTTTTGAATAATACATTTCATTTGAAGTCAAGACTTGTATTTTTCTTGTGTTTGCTCAGAGCCGTGACTTTGGTAAATATTTGTGCTAATCTATTGGTAAGTTGTAGGTTAGTTGGATGACTTGTGGGGTACTCGTGCCAATTTACCTGGCGTCCACAATAACAACTAATTATTATATTTTTTTTTTTTGACAGAACCACCCCTTCTTCGTCTGTTAGCTAGCCGCGAGTGCTCTTTTATGTTACCATAGCTCGGAGGCGGTGACATGATATCATCTAAACGATTTTAAAGTCGGTTTTTTAAAATTACTGGTATAACTTGTTAGTAAATTAAAGTAAAGGTGCAAATCATTGTATCTCTGAGTGATAAATGATTATATTAAATATATTATGTTAAAAACGATAGCACTTAATTCTTTGTCGTAATAGCAAACCTAACGGATTTTTATTTATACCATGATCAATTTTAGCCTTTTTTTAACAGTTAAGACACCTTATAGTTTAATGAACGTTGCTGCAACCGCTTGTTTGAATCTTGTAAAATGGACTGACTATATTTTTTTCAAGTTTAATTCAACTATTGCGTCAATTTTTACTCGTATTTAGAGGCTGGCCCTATAAGTAAAACCAATAAAACTAGATCATCAAACCATTGAAACAAAAAACTTTTCAGCAATAAGTACACCCGTTTCGCAGCCATAGCAATTAACGTCGCTGTTTAGCGCAGTTTCTTGATTATAATATTGGAAAAGTTTGCTAATATTCGCACCCAGTCCCATTATACAACTTCCGCCAAACATCGTAATAAAGGCTCCGAAATTCGCGTATAGAATGTAATCCTTATTCCTTAGTAACGGGAGTTGTCTGTATATTGTCTATTAGAGCATAGTCCTTGCTTAAGATTTCCCAGCTTTATCCGGAAGCACTGCCGCTAAAAGATACAAAAACTTTGTTAAAGATTGAAAGCCGGTTAAATAAGGAAAGATTTTTAAATTATTTTGGATAATTATTGCATTCGAATCGAGGGGGAAACCACAGAGTACAGAGTAGAGTACGAAAACGATGATTTCTCTAGGATATATAAGGATGTTTGAGGATGTACGAGGATGTACAAGGATATATGGCAATGTATGGGGATGTATGGGGATTTATGGGGATGTATGGGGATGTATGGGGATGTATGGGGATGTATAGGGATGTATGGGGATGTATGGGGATGTATGGGGATGTATGGGGATATATGGGGATGTATGGGGATGTATGGGGATGTATGGAGATGAAAGGGGATGTATGGGTATGTATGGGTATGTATGGGGATGTATGGAGATGTATGGGGATATATGGAGATTTACGAGGATATCTGAGAATTTCTCGAGGATGTATGATGATTTCTTGAAGATGCACAGAGATATAAAAATATTTAATGTTAATTTATTGACCACAAAAATATAAAACATTTTAAATTGCACTAAATAGGTCATGAGATACAATAGAGTTCTGTGAACAAGGATAAAAATTTGGTATGTTAGTCAAATTCGATGTCCTAAAGATCCTCTTTCAATTTTAGGGGTTTTTAGGTTACTTGAACAAAAAATTTCTATTTACACAATAGTTTTTGTTAAAAAGTGCCATAATAAATACTTTGAAATATTTCAAATTAATGGAGTCAAGCCGCTATAAAAAAAATTTCCTATTTTGTTTCTTTTAAAATAACTGACAAACTACGTTCAATTATAACGTAAGCAGTCTTCTCATGGGGCGATGGGTTCAATTTTTTCTTATTTTTATTGAAAAAATAAGCAATAGGTTAATATAAATCTTACGTAAGATAAAATGTTACAAAATAATGGTGATATTGATGTGACACTTAAGGTATTAGAGAATCAGTGATATTAATTCCTTCTCATAAAAATCGTCTTTTGGTTGATTTAACTAGATGACATTTTTTTTTATTTAAAATTAAAGTGTCTCGACTGCCAGGATCATTGACACAGGCACAAAAAAATAATATATTATTATTATTATAAAAAAAAACAATTGAGTATTTATAACTTGTAAAGGATATTAATGTCTTTTGGGAATTTAATAATTTGAGAACTAAAAACTTCTTTCAGATTTGGTGGTAGGTTGTAGATTCTCCTGTGGTTCGCAAAGTCTGGGCAGTCTATGATGATGTGCTGGACGGTTAGGGGAAGCATGCAGCTCTGACACATCGGTGGATCTTGGTTAGCCATTAAGTAACCGTGTGTTAGTCGAATATGACCGATTCGAAGTCTTCGGATGGTTATTTTGTTCTTTGTTAAAAGATAAGTCATTTTAAACGGTTCGATGTTTGGTTGGATATCATGTAGTTTAGATGTTATTGTATTCCAGTGGGTTTGCCATGTTCTCCTAATATTATTTTTGAAAAAGTTTTGGATGTCTTTATGTAGCTGATTGTTTTTCATTGCTAAATTTAATGAAGAAGCCTCCTTAGCTGCACGGTTGGCAGCCTCGTTTCCTGGTATACCCACATGTGATGGTAGGTATCTAAATCACTGTTATGGATACTTTTTGCGCAATGAGAAGATGACAGGATTCATGTATTGCTTGGACCATTGAATTTTGTGTGGAACGATTTTTTATTGACATAATTGATGCAAGTGAATCTGTGCAAATGGTCATTCTCGTGTTTATTTTAACAGATTTTACAGCTTGGTGGATGCCAAACAGCTCGCCAGTAAGAACACTAGCAAAATGTGGGAGAAGATTTTTACAGGTAATATCAAGGCCAGAGATCACAGAGCATCCGACCTAGTTTTTTTATTTTAGAAGCATCTGTGTATAGGATGGTGTCGAATTGGGAAGAATTTAATAATTCTAGGAAAGCTTGTTTTTGAAAGTTACTTGGAGTTTCGTTTTTAGGATCATGAGCTAGAGTGGTATTAAAAAGTGGTAAAAATTTTTCCCATGGTGGCATAAGAGATATAGAAATTGGAGGTGTTTGAGATATATCGATATTAACGAGAAGTAGAGCAACGATTTGTGGTAATCTTTGAACATTATGAGTGGAAACGTGGAACATTCGAGTATGCCGCGTTAATTATCGAGTATGCTGGGTTTCTAGGATTTGCTGAAACCCTTGCATAGTAGGTAAGAAGAAGCTGTTGTCACCTCAGCCAGAGAGGTGGTTCGTTAGCTTCACAGCATAAACTTTCAGAGGGGCTGGATCTAAAAGCTCCAAGACATATTTTTAATGCAGAATTTTGGACAGAATTCAGAGTTTTTAGACCAGATTTAGTTGCCGGCATATAGATATAGCTTCCGTAATCTATCTTGGATCTAATTAGTGTTCTGTACACCTTGAGTAAAACTTCTTGTGCTGCTCTCCACTGATGGTGAGACAACAATTTCAGAATATTAAGTCTGTTTAGGATTTTTCAATTCGCAGAGCTGTTTCTTCCAGTTAAGTTTACTGTCAAAAATAAGTCCTAAGATATTGAATATTACCTGTACTCTAGCCTCAAATCAAAAATATATCTTAGATTTAATTTTGAATTCTATTAGGTCTGCCGATATAAAAATATAAAATTGAAAAAAATAAATAAATATAAAAAACTAAAATCTAAAACTAGTATGTGGCAAATAGTTTAAAACTAGTAGGGGAGAAGTAGAGGCCTGGTTTAGTAAACCACAAACTAAGCTTCTTGAATTAGTGTAAAGGTAGATGTTACATTTTTACCAGAACAGTAGACAATAAGGTCATTTGCATATAGAGAAAGTTTGAGTGGAGGTCCAATGAAGTCGTTAATAGCAAGAATGAAAACAGTCGGGCTTAAAAGCGATCCTTGCGGTACACCATTTTCTTGGTAGAAGGTAGAAGATATTTTTTCATTAGCAGTAATTTTAAATGCAGGAATGCAAAACAGCATTAAAGAGATACCGTAGAGATAGAACTCAAGAAAAGCTCAACTTTAAAAAACTCAAAGCCAGTGCGAAACGTATGTGTCCTCAATTACATCTTATACCCCTCCTAGTGAAGTATGGAACAAGTATTAGAAATTAAAAATTTAAAAAACCGACTTCAAAAACGTGTAGATGCCATCACCACATCTTAACCAAATTTATATGAGACCATCCCTGAGGTGCCCCCTTACTAACAAAAAAGAATCATATAAATCGGACAAGGTGGTAAAGCATTATCGCTGAACATACATAAAAAAATATCGCGACAAATTGAGAACCTCCTCCTTTTTTGAAGTCGGTTAATAAAATAAAATCAAATGTATGCAGGGAAATAGATCTGGAATGAACATTCCAGGATTTTCTATGTAATGGTAACGTAGCAACTAACAGTCAAGCAATAGTTAACATAATTGCTGAAAACTTCCACAAAAAATGCAAAAACAAACAAGGAAACATACCTTCTACCTCAATTAGCTCAGTTACATCTGCCCTTCCGACATCTGATGCAGACTCCAAATCTTTAAATCTCCTTTTTAATTTACACGAACTTCTTGATACTCTCTCTCTACATGCAAACATTCAGCTGCCGGAACCGACAATATTCCATTTGTTTTTCTTAAGAATTTGCCATCCTCAGGACTCACCAAACTTCTACAATTATATAATAAGACATGGACCAAGAAATATTTTCTTAAGAAAAGATTTCTTGGGCCTGGGCTCTGGCGAGAAGCTGTAATATTTCCAATTAAAAAACAGGGAAAACCACCCGATGATCCAAAGTCGTACAAGCCTATTTCTTTGACCTCCACGATATGCAAACTAGTAGAAAAAATAATAAACAGAATACTTCTTTGGTACCGGGAGAAATATATAATCCTGACACCTGCCCAATCTGGTTTCAGATCCCAACGCAGCACCTTAGATAATCTATCAATAGTGCAGACTGACGTATTTAGTGCTTTCTCAAAAAAAACAAGATGTAGCAGCTATCTTTGATATCGAGAGTGTCTTTGACACCCTTTTGAGACTTACAATTCTCGAAAAACTTAAAAAGTGTAACGTTACCGGAAACTTATTCAGTTTTATTAAAATTTTCTAGATGACATTATTTCAACTCAAAATCCAATATTATACTTTTTCGCCCATCCTGCCCCTCCTTGTCATACTTAACGAAAGAAAATTATAGTAATTCATTCACAGGAAATTTTCTAAACATTTTTTAAATATTTATAGGCATATTTTTGTTTAGTTCACTGAAATTTGCTGAAGCTGGGATCTATTAATATTATGCCACAAAACACACAAAACATGGTAAACAACGATGGCATCTACGATAATCGTGTATACATACATTTATTTGTTTTCTCCAAAAAAGAGTAACTCTGGATAAACAACGGCGGAAACTTTTTAATTATAAACTTTTCACGCGAATGGCTAAACCTTGTTATGTTGATGTTGACGTTGACATCCCCGGTCCTCTATGATCCCGTCGCTATCCCGAGCAAAGCTTGAGGACTTTCGAATACAGAAATAAAAAAGGGGAAAAGTCCAAGGATTATGAATGAAATATGCGAATAGGCGTGAATGTGGCAGTTAAAAATCTGTTTTGCCAAAACCTCTCCAGCATTAAGCTGATTTTTTCTTTTTATGATAGACGTTTTGCGTTGACGTGTCATATTTCTCAGCGAATTATTAGCCATCAGGTCAGTAAAATTTTAAATAAATGACCTCGAGTCCGTGACGATATGATGCTATAAAAGTTTTCCATTACATGCTGGGAAAAATGAAAACACCTAGAATAAGGGGTAGTATTTTTGTAGATTCGCAGTGGCAACCAATCAGAATAATCCGAAAAATTTTTCTTTATGACTGCGAGTTACGTAAAATATTAGGGTTAAACGAAAGATTCATTAGTTTGGTACAGAGCTGGGACGAATCCTCAAAAAAATGATTCGAATCACGAGATGTGATTCAAATCACGGATCCTATGTCCGAATCCTTTTTGCAATAAAAAAGAATTCGAATCAAGTGATTCGAATCCATTTTTTCGGATCACGAATACGAATCACTGTCAGTGTCATACCATGGTATTATGTATGTTTTCGAAACTAATATCAATATCAACCATGTGTCTATTACGAACTATGACCTGCATACAAATGAATGATACAAGTACATGTTGAAAATATTAAACTTATTTTTTTTTATAATTATGAATCATAAATAAATTAGAATCTACAAAAACTGTATTTAATTTAATACAAAAACAAAATAAACAAACAATGAAATAAAAATGTCTTTTGGTTAGCACCAAAATTTCGATTTTACCTGCAAACAAAATTAATCGTTAGACTGCACCAGACGAAGGAAGGCAAGTGTTAAATTTTAGGATTTTTTTATGTTGGATATTCATTGCTAATTTGTGATGTCAAAGAAGACAGCGGAGCACCTAGGCAATTTTGAGTTAAAACCTATGACATATTTTTATGCTACTGTTTTTTTGCAAAAATCAAGGTGCTCTGCTAGCATCGAACAAAGTCAGCAGATCACCTCAGTTTTTTAAGTTTTTTTTTTTGAAAAGTTTTATATTTTGAGAGCCTAAAAATAGCTCGAAACATGTGACAGAATTAAATGTTTAAAAAAAAAAAAAAATTAAAACGAGGTGCTCTATTAACTTTGTTTAAGCAAAGCACCCTGTATTATTTAAAAATAGCAATTTTTAGCGAAGTTTTAAAATATTTCAGGAACCTAAAAATAGCCTAAAAATGCAGTGTGGTTGTTTTTAGAAAAAAGCTTTAAAAAGCTGAGGTGCTCTGCTGGCTTCGTTCGAAGCTAGCAGAGAGCCTTGATTTTTGTAAAAAACGAGGAGCATAAAATTTTTGAATAGGGTATAAAAATAGCCTTGAAATAGCCTAAAAATATGGTATAGATTTCAACACAAAATTGTCTAGGTGCTCTGCTGCCTTCTTTGACATTAATTTGTAGATTCTTACGTTTATTTTCTAAATATTAACAATCGTTTTTCAGTCTGTTTCAGTTTACACTTCGCGACAAGTCAAAGCGTGAGTCGATCGCCGGCGTAGTTTGATCTCTAAAAGGATCCGAGACTAATATTGATGATTCGAATACGAATCCTTAAGAATTTCCTCGGCGAATCCGGATCACGGATCCTTTTTTTCTTAAGTATTCGAATACCGCTCGCGGATCCTCAAAAAGGATTTGTATCCAGGATTCGAATCCTATGTGATTCGAATCCTCCCCAGCTCTGGTTTGGTATAATCTATTATACTTACGTTTATCTTTCCTTTTTTCATCTCGAATCTTTAGCATGAAAGACGAATCCGCAGATTATATTTAATGTACCTGCTCCACTTTGGAAAGAACTAGGTTTCAGGGGGATTATTCTCTAAATTTCAGCCGAAAACGTATAGCAACGAAAGCGCCACGTGGACCTCTCAAAAAAGTTGGATCACCAAAACAACAAGCATGCGATTACCCTATTCTCCAATACTATACGCTTTTGCTGTTTGAAAATAATGTTTTATTTTTATCGTATACTGCCGTAATTAAACGTAAACGATAATTGTGTTAAATAATTAAGGTTAGGGTTTAAATGTCATTTTGACTATAATTGATTATTCATCAAAAATAAACGTGGTAGCTAAAAGCTCAGATAAACAAATGAATAATAGATAAGTAACGGTCTGGATGTGTTTGAAGCTAATATGAACCGTTTTATCTATTACTTTCTCTTTCTTCTTGGTCTCTGATGTGATTCGTCTATTTTAAATAGCAGCGCCATTTACTCACAACTGTCAACAAGCATTTGGGAACTGTCAGTTTTGTTTGCACATTTTGTGTGATTTTATATTCCCAGGGCATATTTTTAAAGTTTTTAGAGTGTCTAAAATGTTTATTTAACGAATTTTGTTAGTTGTAAGTCTAAAAATTTTTATTCAATGTTTGTTTGCCCTTAAACAAATTTGGAGAAGTTCCACGTCGTTTCAAAGGTAAGTAAATAAAACACATGGGCGGTACACCTATATTGTAAAATATTATTAGTATTTTTTTAGGCAGGCTTCCTACAAACTGAAGCAACGGACATTTGTATTCAAATCCTAGAATTAGAGAAGGTTGAAGTTGATAAAATTAACATAAATTGGAAATATAAAATATATTGGAAACATTTTATAATATTTTGTTATGAATTCTGCTGGAAAAGACGAATTTAAAGCTGGAAGCAATTCCTATTTTATTTACTTCTCAACTTGGTCCGTCTTCAAGTAAGTTATAATAATATTATGTAATACAATACCTAATACAAATTATTCATACATTATAAACTTGGAGATTAAATTTAAAAAATAAATGCTATATTGTATTCTCCTAGACCAAGTAAAATAAATCTTAGTGCTTTCTGGAAAGCAAACATTTTATGAAAATTTAACTACTTCAAAGAGTTTCTTGTATCTTAGTAATGAAATGAATTATACCTATAGAATGAATATGTTGTAAATATTTTATAATTCTTTTTAGGGAAAATTTACTTCCTAGTGAATGTAGTGAAAGACAGAGTCTAGAAGTTATTTATAATTATAATATGCACATACTGGATCAGAAAATTTAAATTGTGCCACCGACATTGCTCCAGAAGCTATAGAATAGGTTATTCAATTTATAAAGAAGACATCTCTAAAAATGCCCAAATTTAGAGACAAAATAATAGATACATTTAAAAATGCCCGTTTTTAAAAAAATATTTGTCACATATCATTTTGGAGATTATTAAAATATCTAAAATTCCAAAAACTTTAAAAAACATGTTAAAAGTTTATAAATGAGAAGTGTGTTAATCTAGAACAAGTCAAAGGGGGTTATTTTCTAACTTTCAGCTGAAAATGCATATCAACGAAAGCGCCAAGCAGACTTATGAATGTTTTTATAACTAACTATAGCACCAGAAAAATATTTATTTAGATCATAATGATCTGGATAACTCAAAATAGTCAAAATCCGCATTTTTTTAAGTTGTTCTAGTACTGTTTTAGCTTAGCTATATAAACGTTCAATGTTTTTTGGGAGGTTATTTAGTAAATAAAAAGAAATATGAATAATGTGATATTCTTCTCTGGTTTGTAACTACATTAGTGATTCAGAAGCAAATTACAATCTATTTATGGAATAAAAATCACTCATAATATCCAAATATTTATATCTATATCTTTATATAATAATAAACTTTACAAAGATGTGATATTAAAATGATGTCACAGGAATAAACTCGTTTTAAAAATCGATTATTAAAAATAACTACAAACTATTTGTATTTATATGTTGAGAGTATCAAATAAGCAACTGACTGACTTAGCTATGAAATAAAAATCTCTAACAAATAAAAAGATAAATTAGATAAAAGTGAGTAGAATAGAAATGTGAGAATCGTGAGTAAGTAAATTCAGCATTCTTACTCAAGGCCCTGTATAGAAGTCGACATAATTCCTCCCCTCTGAGATTCAACTTCCGATATTAGGATGAAGGAAGTTGAACATTGATCTGATCTATTGGAGGCTGGGTTAACCTCTTAGGTCTGCATATTTTGGGCATCAGCTTCTTGTACACGGATATTAATAATAATAATAATAATAATAAAGTTTATTCAGATAAATAATTACAATAAAATAATACATCATTTAACTTATTAGAATAAACAAAAGAAATAAGATTCCCGTAAATAATTAAGATCTATAGGCCGGGTACTCTCACTTTATTCCCAGATAATAACTTGGGTTGATTTTAAGTAATTTGTGTGTTAATGGCTTCTAATCGTCTAATTCAATATTTTCTAAATGAAGATTAAAATTACTTGGAGTGGATTTTATTGTGCTAATATCCAAATCAAGGACTAGTACTGGTTGATCACAAGTTGTGGATAATATCTGGTTACTTATGGATCTTAATTGTGTGGCAAATCGGCATCCTTTTGGAATTTCTATCAAATAAGTTCCAGTGGTAAAATATTTAGTTTCTTCGTTAGGTGGACATTTAAGTTACACTGTGTCTTGATAAAGTATCGTATATATCAAATGATTAGAGTTGGCTAATGGCTTTAATAGTGGATTCGATAGGGAAATTAACGTTTTTTTAACAGGTAGAGGTATTTTTCATATCCAACAGTTCTATTTTACAGAGGCGATATTCGGCAATTTCGAGCAGATCAATTCTCGGGCAGACAAATTGCTGAGGAATTTGTAACGGTCCCGTTTTCACCTTAAGACATATTCTTTTTTTATATACCTTCTTGTACTAATTTTATTCTCTTTGTACCCCTACGTTTAATTCTGGCTAAAATTACTTCGATTCTAATGTAACTTACCTTGTCTTTCCTATCTTTATGAACGTTCTTTGCATGAATGTGTATTTTATGATTTAAGCAAATCAGGGGTTATATGCCCACCTACCTCGCGAACTCTGGGATCTAGATACCAGCGTCGATATGACCCGTGGACAGGCATTTGGGTATGCAACTGGTCTAAGTTCATTCCGATGACTTATTAGCCACCTCTGGTGCGACTCCCTGCTCCATCTACTTCGAGTATTTGGGTATGCAAATTGTCTAAGTCAATGCGACTTATTAGACACTTTTCGGTGCGACTCCCTGCTCCATTTGTTTCGAGGGTCCAGGATGCTACGTTGTAGTAGGCCTGTTTTTCGTGTTTCCTGCCACTAGATGCCCTGTTACAGCCTGAGGTAGACCTTTTCTTTTCCTGGAAAGGCCTGATTTGTTTCCACCCTGTATAGATGAGAGTATGTCTGAGTTCTAGACCTTTTTCCATTCCATTCTTAACTTCTACTCTTGTCTTTTTTCTTTAATCTAAAGCCATATCTAATTCAGTTTCACTTTCTTTCTTCTCCTAAAATCAAATTAAGCCGGGATTAACTGTATTTTGTATCTTCTTTGCTTTTCAGTTTTTCTTCGGTACTCACCTGTTGAAAATAATGAGTCTATCCTTATAATAATCCGTTTTAAATATGTTTTCGGGGCCCTATTTCATTTTAATTGGCAATATTCGTACTCGATTCTAGGTATATCCTTTCTTTTCTTTCCATTTTTCCGTTTTTCTAACATCTAATTCTAATATTCCATCCCCGAATAATCGTATATATCATTTCTCCTTATTTCCAGACGTTTTAATTGTATTTATAATAGGTAGAATGTAGAATTAATGTACTTTGTTTTAAATTAATTGTTTTTGACACAGACATCGATAAAGGAGATAGGAAATGTCATTTTCATCAGGCACGTAGAATTGAAGGCGGCCATCTTTACAAAAAAAGCGACCTACGCACTTGCGCATTGATTGCATATTGAAGTGTACAGGATAGGACTAACACATTTAAACATAATTCGAAAATATTAAGGATTTACTTACACAGTAGAACTAATAACCTTAAAAACTCGTAATAGAATTTTAATTTTCTTTTTTTGTGGATTTTAAGAGATTTCTAAAAATAAAAAACATCATAGTCTTTTTTGAAACTTTATTTTAAATTAAATAAAAACAGAATATATTTAAAATACAATTTTATATGAAATTAATACAACAATCTAAGGCCGTCATACATTTTGTAGCAAATAAATCTGGAATCACGTGATTTAAACAAGACTTTCATATTAAAAACTGTAATTTTGTATGTAAATATTACATGGGATTGCTCAGATCTTGAAAGTATTATATTTCATATAAAAACTACAAAACTAAGGAATTCAAAAATATTTGTAATATCGTTCCACAGTACTATGACATGCATACATTAAGAATCATCAATCAAAATAAATAAGATATTATGGGCATATTCCTACTAAAGAATAGAGTAAATTTAAAACTAGGTATTATAAGAAGCATGTAGTCAAATATTTTATTAAAAAAGGGAAATAAATCCAAACTTTAACGTTTCCCTTCAAAAAACAACTACTTCTTAGGCTAATTCCGCAGCAGACATTGAATTATATTCAAAGAAAACAACAAAGTTAAAAAATTCATATTTCAATATTCAAACTTTGTTCTTGCTTACCATAGATAACGTTATTCTTGGACTGGTTTTGTCCTTATTAGGACTCATCAGCAAGAAATATACATTCTCGATTTCGGTCACTAAAGGAATCTGAAAAGGCGGTAAATTCACCCGCTTACATAGACGGAGGTTGTGAGAGAATAAGTAGTAACAAAGCTTCGATTTTGCCAAGTGCGAAGGGTTTTACTTTTTTATTTTGTGTAATAAATACTACAGTAAATATATGTTAGTACTGTGTTATTAAACATAAAACATTTATATTACATTAGAAAATGGCACTAATAAATTATAAAAAAAAGCTATTTAATAAAAGTTAATAAGGAACAAAAAATACAAATTTAGTTTTTTAAATTTTTATTGGTGTTTGAACAATGTCTTTAATGTTTTTATTAATCTTGATATGTGATTTTTCTATAAGGGTAGATACTCTTTAGATAATTATAATTATTGATTTCTCGAAACAAGTTTTTATTTTAAACTAATTGAAAATGAACATTTTTTAGCAGGTAATTGATCATGTGATTAAAAATACTTTTTTTTTTAAGATAATTAGACAGTTTTACACTAGTACTTACAGCCGAAACTGTTTTACCCTATTTTGTCCTAAAAAATAATTTTCAATAATTTTTATTAGCTGTTGCGCTAGAAAGTGTATCTTGGCCAGCAGAATATTTTATCTTTTTTTTTTGCAATATAAACAATGTTTTCTAAAATATCTAACAACTTAATTACATTCTGTATAATACAATAATTTAACTTTTCCATCTTGGCTCCAGGAAAAAGGTATGGAACACAATGCCATTGAATAGAGAGAAATAAAATAATACGAATGAGTGTGGACCGCAACAGCCCATGCTTGCCATCAAAAGGGTATAGTAAAATCAATTACTATCTTTATCGCTCTCACATCCAAATACAATTAAGCGTCTCATCTTTAGTACGCCTGATGCGTCGGCTTAAGATACCGTACATTTTTTGACTATATTTAAATAAATAAATAATGTTTATTGAGCAACTATAAATACATTAGTGTCTCAAAATGAATGAATTCGGCTGAGCCGTTTTTCAATTGATCCTCATTATAACAGAAAAATGTTTCACAAAATAAATATTTTAAATTAAATCATTGTCTTGAAATAAGAACTTGCCTAATAGTCTTAATAAAATGATTAAAATTCAAATTATGAAGTTCTGAATTCAACAATAATGGTGCTACGTATCTAAAACAACCTTGGAATTTTGAAGTTCTATGCATTGGGGTTGTAAAAGTGTTCACTCTTAAATTTACATTGTGTAAAATTGATCTTTTTAGTAAGATATCGTGGAATTTTAAACATTAAAAAAAGATATTTTACGCTTTCCTAAATTTTATATTTATTTAACCTGCGAATGTACAGAGAAACATGATTTCTATAAGGAATATTACAAGTACATCTTTGGCGTTATTTGCACTTATATTTTCCAATGATTTCTTCCAATAGCTATTAACCAAGAAGCATACGCCTTTTCCTCAATCTAAAAAAATTATAGTAATATCAACGTTAGATACCTACATACAGTTTGTTATTGTACTATGATATTTCGTTTTCTAGAAAATGAAACTGTGATGAAGAATACGGTTCTAGTAGAAATGATGTCTTACTTGTGGAATGTAATGTTTTCTGAATCCTCGTTGTTTAAACAACCAAAAACAAAGCAAGTCTTTCCCATTTTATTAATTGTCTATAGTAAAAACTTCTAAAATTCTTTTAAATTCACTAAAATAGCGAATTTCGAAAGAAACCAAGAATAGTTGACATAAATAACACTTCTGTCAAAACACTACAACAACTGCGCATGTGCGTTGTATGCTTAAATTGCCAACATGGCGGCCTACATGGTGTGATTATTTTGAAACACCGGGGAAAACGGCCTTTTCCTATCTCCTCTATCCAAATCTGTGGTTTTTGACATTAGCTAATTAAATCCTGTCACTGTCATATGTTTAGACGTTAACTGTCAGTAGTTAGCAAAGTCGCGCCGGCATTGCCACTTAATTTTGAGATTAAACAATTTAACAGATAAATATTTTGAAAACAATTTGGCCGAGCTGCGTTGTAAAAATTATCAAACAAAGATAAGCACACAGATAAAAATTTATTTAATTCATTTGAATTTCTATCAAAGGTGCGTACACAATTAAAATATTTTGGTTTAAAGTCAGTCATTGTTAATTCTAAATTATTTTGGGGATTCATTTCGAGATTTCAGTCAGTTGAAGGATCTAAATATAAATTAGAAAAACTATTTGACATGTGAAATGTACTTACAATAAAAATATAATTTTAAGCATCCCTCTATAGAAATAAATTCGGGTCAGCTATTTTTGTCGTTCCCAGAAAATATTCCTGTAGAATTGAACTATTTGGGTATCAATTCCGTCTTCCGCTTTGGGTCCACAATTCTTGTTGGGTTTACGATAAACTGGGTTTCCTGAGGTTCTAGGAGCCACTCCGAAATAATGTAACCAACAAAAGTCACTTATGTTCGATACAAATCAATCCCGTATATCCTACTGACTGCGCGAATAAACTTGTAATAATTTTAAATTCCGTTTTAAAAATCGTTTATTAAAAATAACTATAAACTATTTGTATTTATATGCTGACAGTATCAAATATATCAACTGACTGACTTATCTATATGTAATAAAAATATCTAACAAATAAAAAGCTAAATTAGATAAAGGATAAAAGTAAATTCAGTATTCTTCCTATGTATAAGAGTCGACATAATTCAGGTTTAAATTTTCTTTTTTTATGTGGAGTTTTCTGATTTGATGATATTTATATAAGCAGTTAGGAAATCCACAATTAGAAATAAACGAAATAAATAAAATAGATACGAGTACGCCTAATTAAAAAACTAGTGCAATAGCTACTTTATTAAATAAAATAAATAAAATTTAAAAAGACGTTATTTTCCTTAAGAAATTTACAAAAATGTATTTGACAAGTCATAAAGCATGAAAGTGTTTATTATTCTTAAGACATTCACAAAAATGTATTGTTTAGCCATAAAGCATAAATGCTAAATATTATGGACTAATTATAAAACTATTCCCAACTAAGTATACAGGGTGTTTCAAAAAACATTTGACACACAACATTTTCAGTTTTACAATCAGTAAAAAAAAATAAAGGGAAATTTGGAAAAACAATCAAAAGTATCAAAAACTATAACTATAATTCCAAATACATCTTCATACGATGTAAAACAAAAAGACGGGGTTTCTGTTATTTTAAAATGTTTGCAATCGTCTCCATATTTTATTAAATATTAACTAGCAAATACCTTAGATAAACCATCCCTTTTAGACATTTTAAAATGGATTTGATTATGTCATTCTTCAATTTAATGTCCTCCGTCTATTCAGGTACCTATCTGTAAATTAGTAGTTCTCATATCACGACTGAGGCCCCCAGTGACAAACTCGTAACACAAGAAAAACTTAGGTTAAAATACGTATAGGAACTTTACAAGCCCCGGTTTTTAGTAAACTATTTCGTATCGCCTTTTGATTAAAGTTTAAAAATTTGTTTGAACAATTTATGTAAAAATATTTGGACCCGATATCTCTTAAGCTTGCTTATTTAAAATATTTGGGCCCCTTAACTTCTTAAACCTGTCCATGTATAATTATTTCGTCTCTTGGCCCTATAAGCCTGTCCATTTTAACATGTTCTTCTACACACATTTGACCCTTTTCGCCTTAATCCTGCCTATGTAAAATAGTTGGTCCTTTTAAGCCTGCCACGTAAAAATAACATTTTGGTTCTTATATCAAATTCAGATATGGAGTTCGTTAAAAGTCGTGCAAAAATTATCATTGCTTCATCATCCTGTATGTTATTCGCGTAAAATGCACCTTTATTTAATATCTTAAAACTATTACTTTCACTTATCCACTTTCACTTAAATAAATATTCAAATAATGGTATAGTAATTATTCAAATAATGGTATAGTACAATAACTTGAAATAATTAAATGCAGGATTAATATTCGAAAATAGAGATAATTTCGATTAAAAATTAAAATTTTTACTACATATTTTCATTATAAAAAGCTCCTTAAATGATCGGATCACATTCAACTTGAAATAATTAAACGCAGGATTAATATGCGAAAATAGAGATTATTTCGATTCAAAATTAAAATTTTTACTACATATTTTCATTATAAAAAGCTCCTTAAATGATCGGATCACATTCAATTATCCTTCGTAAGTCGTTCGACGAGAAATCAATAATTTTTTTCTGAATAAAATCCTATTTCAAGAATTTAATCGTTCATATTTAGTATGCCAGTCAAGCTTCGCTATTTTAAGGATAATATCCGAAGCAAAGGATTTGCTGGAATTGCAACGGGTGTATTATCGGCTACTTTTGGTTTTTTAAAAAAGAAAATGAAAGAAAAGTGGATTATATATTTTAATGCGTAAGTATTAATAATTGTAAGTAATTTTATAGAATAATACGGTGAAATATATTTATTTTCTAAAATAGTTTATAAACTTAATATATTGCTACCCATCACCCTACAGTGTGCTGCTGCCGTCATAAGTGAAGGTGCTAGTAAAAGAAGAAGGGAGAATATCCGAGAAATGTCTAGAAATGTCATTACACGTCAAGAAACAGCTAGACGTTTGTGGAAGATCCTATAAGGTTAAAGCGAGTTAATAAGTTGGTAATTCTCACCTCAGAAATCTGGGGTGGGATTCCGTTTCCCGATTCGACTCGAATTTGATATTAAACTCCATAAAAGGAATTCCGTTTAACGAGTAGTCGATTCGATATCAAATCGTTAAAGTTGGATTATTCTGACATTAGGTATGACCTGTCAATGAGTTAAAATTTTAGAGAAGAAAGGAATTTAGTTTCCACGGCATACCTATGTCTCTGGCAATGCCTTTTCTACAACAGGGGTCTTTTATATCCTTAGAATATCAATAAAAGGATTATTTATTATACAAAATGCTACAAAATATAAACTTTTATAGGTTCTCTTTATTCAGCTGAAAAAGTTCTCCACGATGATTTTCTGGAAGTTCAAAAGGATCGTTTCTTTTTTGTAACTCATCCTTTCTTTAGCCTAATAATAATAATAAATAATAATATTTTTATAATTTAACCCATTATGAGTGATGTAACAACCAGTTTGCCTAAAGACCATTTGTAACTACTCATAGGTCTTTAGCTACTGTTGTTAATATACTATTAAGGGATTAGGGCAGCGACGTCACCAGCCAAAGGGTCCTGGAGTCCTGAAGAAACATCCATTCGCCAGTGGCAAAATAAAATAATAAAAGAAAATAATAAAATTACAAAAAAAACATCCCTTAATAGCATATGTCGAGCGGTTTTGGCAACTGACTTAAGACTCTCAAGTCCTTAAGGGTAGGAACGCCGAGGCTTAACATGCTCGGAATATTTCTTACTGGTTTTTGGAAAGAGGTGAGAATAAAATAGGTTAATAAACAATAACATGTATATTTAAATATAAGAAAAAAAATTATTAACAATTTTAATAAATTAGAACAATCTTCATTTTTGAAATAAGACAAGCAAAAATTACTATCTACAATTGTAAATCTTTATTATGATAAACCATGTTAATAGAATATAATCTATGATAAAACTTTAATATAATGAAACCTTTTACATCACAAAAACTTTTTACTATAATAAAAAAACTCTTTATATGATAAAACCCTTAAAATTGATAAACATTTAATAAGTAAACTTGGGACGAAAATGAAAGAATTGGCATTTGAAGAAAGACTAATGAACTGTTTTAAAATACATAACCCAAACAAGAGATTTAAACATGTTAAAATAAAATAGATATTACCTTTGAAACTAAAACACTACACACACACACTTTACTATATATAATAAATACTAATAATTACTAAGTTACATTTTTGGGCATAGGTTTGGCCTAACGGCCGCCCCTTGAGTCTCCTTGTGTCAACGATTGACTCTCAATTTATATCAACCTTAACGTGATTATTTTAAAAAGAAACTCGACTTATTTATTTTTAATGATTATTCGCACGATTTGTCCTTTAATTTTCTAGTACAATGAACTATTTCTAATTGTTTGGTTTTAATAAATATGTTGTGTTAATTTAATAGATATTAAAAATATTAGATATTTTTGGGATTTTTGTTAAATTCTTTATATTTTAAAAATAATAATGCCAATTATTACAGTGATCCTTGCACCTCTGAGTGCAGAGTTGTTTGGGCCCGGTGAGGGATGACTATTATTATTTTTCATTGCTCTCCGAAGCAACTTACAGATGTCATTTGAATTATAGATGAGGATACCCCAGAAAAACCCCACCCATAAGCATAAAAACTAATAAATAATTACAATTTAATTTTTGTTGTTTGACGTTAAAAGTCGTGACATTCTGTTTTGTGTCGAGTAACTCGACACATAATTCGATCGAATTAAAAAAAGCGATTCTATAACTCGATCTGTTTTGACTTCGGAAATCTTCGGAAATTCGACAAAATAATGAAGCATTCAAACTATTCTGACTTTTAAACGTCAAACAACAAAACTTAAATTGTATTTCTTTAGTCTTGACGTAAATTATTTATTAGGTTTTATTCTTATAAGGTGGGTTTTTCCGTAGTGTTCTCATTTATAATTTAAATGATGACATCTGTAAGTTGCCGCGGAGCGCCATGGAAAATAATAATAGTCGTCCCTTCCAGACAACAATTAAATTGTATTGTATTTGATTTAGCCATAAGCCATAAGATTAATAATTAATTTTTTTATGATGATGGTTGGGGTTTTTTCTGGGTATCCTTATCTATAAGTTAAATGAAACCATCTGTAAGTTCCATTGGAGCGCCATGGCAAATAATAATAACGGTTGTCCCTCCCCCTATGCTTTCAGAGTTGCAGAGATCACTCGTAATGGAGTAAATTGTAAAAAGATTATTATTTAATATTGTTGAAATTACATTCAACATGTTCTATCCGCTAATCTAAATCAGCATTCAAATACAAAAAAGAATAAAATACTAGATAGACACTCCCTGTATAAACCTTCGCACTTAACAAAAAGAATAAAATACTAGATAGATGTATAAATTAATTATCTAAAGTTGTAAAAGAACAACCCGGTTTACTTTTAAATAACCTTCAGACACCCGCGACTTCGCAAACAATTAAAAAAAAGTCACACGAGATTTTTTCACCCAATCATGACTCTCGCGCGCAATCTTAAGATACTAGAT